>JANHGC010004720.1:61858-71970 GCA_027560395.1 Boaedon fuliginosus | reverse complement strand
GATAAGCAGTATATAAAATCTGAGTGCTATTGCTATCTCTGTTGTAAGCCACCCAGAGTCCTTCGGGAGTTGGGCAGAATAAAAATGTAATAAATGTAATTAACCCTTGACTGGGGAAATGAGGCGGGGTATAAATCAAATCAAATAAATAAAATAAATAAATCAAATAAACTTCTGAAAAATCTCACAAGAATCTGTGACATTTGGCTATCAAACCAATATGATACACTGCAAATGATTGAATGATCTAACCCAGGGGTGTCAAACTTGCAGTCCGGATGCGTCATGTGCTGGCTATCCCCATGCCTGGTTTAGCAAAGGGGGGGAAAGTCCCAATACGTCACGTGATGCCCTTGTGATGTGAATTTGACACCCCTGATCTAACCTAAAGAATTGGCAGCTAGCCTGAGCCTTTGCTCAAACTGTACTTAATTACACAGAATTACTAAACATTTGTAATTAACCAGTTAGATCAGGGGTGTAAAGCTCACAGCGTCACGTCATCACATGAGGTATTACACCTTTCCCTTCGCTAAACCAGGGATGGGCATGGCCAGCATGTGACACATCTGGACCATGAGTTTGACACCACTGAGTTAGATGATTTGGTTTTTTAAAAGATTTTTATTGTAAAATTTTGAGCATTCATAATCAGACCATCAGTTCAGACTTCTGACAATTCATCTCACAGCTCAATCTATTAAATTCATGATATACTCTGATTCCCCTTAACAGTGCTATAAATCTATTCGCAGCCTTTCTAACAGCGTTCTTTCTTTCACTAGGCCAGCTCATCCTCCTCTGAAGAAGATACTTCTTTGTGAAGATAGCAGAGTCCAAGTCTTTTTCCATATTGTACCTGAAAGGGGCTGCTATTCTGAAGCAAATGTGCCAATACTGCCAAAAACATATTGACTGTAATCCTATACTTACTTAAAACCAAGTCACACTGAGAATTACTTCCAAATGAATGTACTGAAAATATAGTTAAGCTGTTCTCAATGGTAGAGTCTACCATACCACACTGGGTGCAAAAACATCACAGGATTAATTTCAGCCAAAGATGGTATTAGAGTACAGTACTAAGCCAGTACATGATAGTGAATTCTTGTCATTCCTCAGTGTGTGGGGGTTCAAAATGGGAGCAGAGATGTGATTTGGATATACAAAAAGATGATCTGAACCAAGTTTTTTTTTCCCCATGTTAATTTGAACAAGTAAAATCTCCGCAACCAGGTTTTTTTTCAGAGACTCCGGTCATGCTAAGTGAAATCACAATGAGAATTAAATTATATGAAAGACTTAATTCTATCAATTAAAACTAAAATATATTGCATTTATTGTGATTTTTGTCAACCACATCCAATTTTAATTACAGAATTAACTTTAGGTCTTTTGGCTGAGCATTAGGTTCCACAAAGAAACCAAAGAATACTATGGTAGTTACTTATTAGGATATCTAGTTTCTGATGGATACCGAGTTTAAACATAAATTGTTTCATCTCATTAGAAGAAAAAAGGAGTATTGTATTAGGCATGTTCTCCATCTTGAGTTATACAAATAATAAAGACGGTAAATAAATAAGAGTCAGTTTGCCTTTCACATACAGTTTCTGACTTACCTGCTAACATGTCAGAGCACATTATTCCAATTGCACTCACTTGTTCCACCCATGAGCAGACTGCTCCAACTTATGTAATGCAAGGGATGCCAATCCTGGCCCTCAGAATCACAAGACTGGGGCACTGAATTTTAGTAGCAAATGATCAAACTTCACAGCAGCATTATTTCCCTCCTCATCCCCAGCTCTCTCCACTTCAAATTCAAAGTTAGAATTAGAAATTCTTTCCTTCCAGTGATATTGCCCTATTATGCATTTCCTGCTGTAGGAACTGAACAGTCCTATAAAAGAAGCCAAGAAACAGCCAATGCTGTATAGTCTTTTGTTGTGAATTTGCAAGCAAACACCGAGTATAACATTCAGTTGTCTTTTTGAGAAAGAATAATGAAGACTACAGGCTCTTTAAAGTAAATTTTGTTTTAAAAAATCAGGATTTTTCCTATGGTTAAGATATACAAGTATGTATACAGTCTTGATTGGTGTTTCACTGTTATTCTTTGAGCATAGTTCATTCCTTTTTCTCATCTGCTTACCTTAAAGGATAGAAAATGCTGCAGAGTTCCCAATTCCACAAAGCTTATTTGAACTTTGTAATGCCAACAATATAGATCGGTGTTTCTCAAACTTTCCCCCCTCCCTCATTTTGAAAAAATTATGGGAGAACCTTAAAATCACTTTTCTTTGTATGTGTTTATATCTATTGTATATTGGTGTCTTCCAGTCCTGACAACTGCCAGGACAAGTCCGTTAAATTTACTTGGTGAGATATCGGAAGTGGTTTGCCACTGCTTGCTTTCTAAGTTGTGAGAGAATGACTGGCCCAAGGTCCCCCCACTGGCTTCCATGCCTAAGGCAGGACTAGAACTCAATAACCTCTCAATTTCTGGCCTGGTGCCTTAGCCACTACAACTAAATTGCTGTCAATATTTACCATATTAAATTTGATAGTTTGCTGCTACTGCTGCTTCTAACAATTGTTGGTGGTATTTTAGTATATTACTTTTCAAGAGGCTGGTAAGTAATTTTGATTTTCTGGATACAAAAGGATCTTGAGGGGGGGTGTTACCGTGAGTCCTTAGGATCACAATTTAAGGAACACTGACTTAGATGTTGAAACCAGTAACCAGTACCAAGTCCTGGCAAAATTTCCTTACCAACAAACCAAAGGATACTACTGATAAGCTGAAGTAAGACTGATGGATTCTCTTCAGTGCTCCACATATTAAATTATTATCAAGATATTTAACTATCCTACATTCATTTTACATATTGAACTTCCTCTTTGCACAGGGTTTTTCAGCAGTATTGAAGTTACTTAGGATTTACTTGGATCATACATTTCTTTGTTTCTAAGTAACATGCCGAGAGCCTATCAAAAAGTGGTGTTAAGTTTTCCATTGTATTACATTAAGAGTTATAACTGAGAAATAACATTTGGAGGAGTTCTGAGGGCCACATTAACAATTTTGGAGATGACCACTTTTAATGCTTTGGATCTGACATTGTGAATGCTGATTTAATGGAATGAAAGGGGGAAAGTGATTAGCAGTACTAGACAATGCCTGTATTTTTGAATTCCAGGGAGATAGCTGGTTTTCCCCCCACTTCAGTCAGAAATTAATAATTCATCAAACTTCATTCCATTTCAAAGAAGAAACTTTACAAACCTATAAACTGTAAGAAAATTATTGGGGATTATTAAAAATATTGTTTTATTTAGTCTTTTAGAATCATTATCTTCAAGGTAAAGACAATGAAGCAAATCTTTTGCCAACTCTATTGAATAAAAACTGCAGAACGGCTTCATCATATCCAGCCTTTTGAGAGGTCTCTAATATTCCCTTTTATTTTTTATTTTTCTCTTTTTTATGGAGCCGGAGGCTGTCCTTGTGAGACTGCTTGTCACTCCTTTTCTATAGTGAAGCATCTGATTTGAACCAAAGAAATGAATGTCCATCATTGAAGAGCCGTCTTAAAATGGTGAAATGCCAAATTCATAATTGCAAATAACTGCAGGCTGTAGAATTAAAATAAATTCAGAGTGTCATATGTTTCTCAGGAGCCTGCTTATGTGCCAGATAGAGAAACAAGATGCTGGAGAGAGCACTGACAAGAAATATAACATCAAACCATCGGTGGTAGAAGTTAAACTGTAATTCTCCTAAAACTTCGGTAATGATAGTACGATACTCTAGAGGCATACTCATTCGAATCAGCAGTACAGAAGACACAAAATACATTCCCTGCAGAGAAGATAAAGGAAACATTAGACTTCCCATTTTTCCCGCTGCTGACATAACTTGAGAGAGCAAAGTTGCTACTCAAATGGGATAAAATACTCACCATAATCTGTGCCAGCAACAGAACAATAACATTAGAAGACTTGCTGCTTGAGATAGCATAGAAAAACTAAAAAAGATAAGTACAGAAAGTCAGCATGATAATATGGCAAACATGGTTTAATAAATTTTAGAGCTAAATTAAAAAGTCACATTAATAGTGATGAAAGATCTTCATGCTTAATGTAATTACCATAATTAGAATTCCTTGTTAGAAACAATGTGAGGTGTGGTAAAACCCTTATTTTTCCATTATATATATTTCAGCATAATACACATTCCACCCCACATTCACCCAGAATCATCTATATTATTATTATTGTTGTTGTGGTTGTGGCTGTGGTTGTTGTTGTGGTGGTGGTGGTTGTTGTTGGTTTGTTATGTTGTTATTTGCACCATATCTGAAGTAATTTATGTTATCATAGTCTTACTATTGCACATCGCTATAAGGCTGTAGACCAAAAGTTGGGAACTTCTCAGAATAACAATACTAAACCAAACACAACTTAGAATTGCTGCTTCCTGCAGTGATATTATTTATATATATACACACACATACACACACACACACACAGAGTATATGTATATTATAATATACGGATATATTAATATGCCCTCGTCACATAGTAAGATTGGGCTTGGCCTTACCTTTGTGAGTGTTATTAATAAGCCCCTGATAGAGGTGACAATAATTATTCCAACAAGAATAAATGAAATATGCTGGGACCAGAATTTTACCTGCAGTAATAAAGACATGAAATGGTTAAACTCTGAGATTCAGGTAAATCATTAACCATGTAGGACATGAAAGGCTGTTTAACCTCAGTTGCTATTTATGTGCACTCTTTTGAAAAGTACAAATAGTCCTTGTTTAACAACCATGGTGATGAAAAAGTAACTTTGTGACCAGTCCTCAATTTTCAACCTTCACAGGTCTGTAAAGCAAAGGAAACAAGCTATAAGCACAGTCACAGCTGCACTTAGCCACCAAGGTGCCATTGGCGTTAAATGAGGACTTCCTATATCAGCAAGAATACTTTCAGAAAAAAGTAACTGTTAAGCACAGTATACAGAAATAGTGCAGAATTAAGGCTGAGCTGCTTAGAACTGTCTCTAGGGCATTCCAAGTACTCTAGAATCTTAAACTGTCTTCAAAAAATAAGTTCCAATAGAAATGGCTTTTAAGAATTATACAGAATTATACAGAAAGATGAATAAGTCATTGTCTTCTCACAATATATTACCTTAGCAGCAGCTAAAGACAAATAAATTACCCAAGACTACTTTCAACGAAAGTTTACTATTACATTATCAAGCTCTCTGTAAAACAAAAATTAAGAATGAATATGGGGATCGGTAGGTTTATTTATTTATTTATTTATTTATTTATATTTATACCCCGCCTCTCTTCCCCGGTCAAAGTTTAAAATCTAAAGGAACTCTTACATCAAACTGTATCCCCAAATAATTCACAGTAATCTCAATTCCTCTTGTTACTGGATCTGTTTTCCCAACTCGGTCAAATACAATATTGATTGTTGCCTGAAGAGACAAAAAGGAGAAATATAATAGATATTTTCACTAAAACCAATATAAGATATACAAATTTATCTTTCATAGACAAAGTTTCTATATGAAAAAAAAATGTCCATTCTTGCTTAAAATGTGATTGTGTTTATAATCAACAAAACGTTTTTTTTAAAAATGAGGTTAAGAAAGCATTTTTTTAATTAAACACATATTTTGTCACGCTACAAATTATAAATAGCTGTACCAACAGAAGCTTTACATACCATAAAAGTTTTCCAGACACAATAAATGGAGAAAAAATAACCCAGAAAGTTGAAATATTTCCCTTGGAATGTTTTAGAATATTCTATTCTTTCCTGCAAATAGATTTTTTTTTTCAGAGAGACAAAACATTTAGATTTATTATTTTAAACTGGCATACAGTTTTATATTCAGTGCAGATCATTTCTACAGATAAAGTTGTTTAGCTTCTTAATAGAGAATGAATCTATGGAATTGAAAAATCAACATTTGACTAAGATAAATGAACTGAAATTACAGAATATAGGAACAAAACCAAATTTCTGGTGTTCTAGGGCTGCCTTTTGAGTCACAAAATATGATATCTACTTCTGGAAAGTTTCAATATGCAGAATATTCATATTTATACTTGAGGATTTTTTTTTCTATAAACAGACTTTTTAAAAGAAGTTGTACAAGCTTTTAACATAAAAGATAGACTAGTATCATAAATCGTAACATTTCTCTTGGCTCATTTAACCTATATTTTCCAGGTTTTTTCATATTTTCTCTCATATATCAATCCCAGTTACCCACCCATCAGACTTGGGAACAATCCCCTTAGTTTGCACCTTGGTAGCATGCAAATCAACTGTTTCCAAGAAAAGTTGCCGACTAAGTTCTTCTAAAGCATCGATTTCTTGCTGGATGAGTGTCAAATCTTAAAACCAAGATAGTCAAGCTCAAAATCATAAATAATTTTGAAAAACATATTTCTTTTTTAAGTGTAAAATATTTTATTCTCCAAACCCAAAAATCAATAGAAAAACAATACTGTGATATATTTTAAGATTTTTTTTTAAGTTAAAAGGGGGGGAGGACAAAAGCACATTTTATACTATATACATGTATCAATAAATCTTGCCAGCACAAAAATATTAGTGTATCCATAGTGACGAAGAACAGGGTCATGAACACCTGATAATATATTTCAAATTTTATTTTATTCTTTAGCACATAAAATAAAATTTGAAATATTTGAAAAAGTGCAATTTTTAAAACAATGTGTGAGGCAAGGCATAATATTTAAAAGGTTTGTTTAAATGTCTATAAAGTAACTGTTAAATTGGAAGTTATTCATTATTGCCATCTACAGGAATAAAGGGTGCAATTTGTATACTATAAAATATTATATGGCTGTAGGGATAATTGCAGATCAGTTTTTTAACATCCCTTTCAGGACAGATTTGTACTTATTGTACTTATTTGCAATCCAGACACTTTGAAACAAAGGTGATTTTCTAGATCCATTTCAATTTCAGTAAACATCCAAACTGGCTCAGAAATTACCTCAATCATGCTACAGAATAATCTTTTCTAAGCAACAGAAAGCAGGAAAACGCAGTCTTGCTGATTTCCTGATTTTCTAATTAGCTTTTAAAACTATTGACTATGGTATCCTTATGAAATAAGCTTTTGAAGAGGGAGTATTATTTTATGGTGATTATGTTCCTATTTGATAGGCTATTTCCAGAAAACATTATAAAGGGATAATTATTACATAAATAAGTAGGAGTTTCATTTAATCCCTGATTTTATTTAATCATTACCTGAAATAACCACAAAATATTATCCAGGGAACGAACACTGAAATGATTTGTAGATTTGTTTTTATTTTCTGCCTGGATGAAGACCAGTAAATTGAAACTTATCCAAAATAATTGTGATGTTACTAAATTAAAGAAATAATGTGAACAACATAGCATGTAGTTAATTTCAGGCTATTATTTAAAGTAGGGCAGACATTTAATGACCTGAAATAGCAATAGCACTTAGACTTATATACTGCTTCACAGTGCTTTACAGTCCCCTGTAAGCAGTTCACAGAGTCAGCATATTGGCCCCAACAATCTGGGTCCTCATTTTACCAACCTTGGATGGATGGAAGGCTGAGTCAACCTTGAGCCCATGAGACTCGAACTGCCAGGCAGCTGGCAGTCGGCAGAAGTACCGTAGCCTGCAATGCTGCATTCTAACTGCTGCACCACCACGGCTCATTCATCAAGAATGTTTAAAAGAAAGCCTCTTTCTATATATACATATCTGCTCAGGGATTTGGATCATTTCTTTTGAACAATAAAGTTAAACAGCTGGCTACACAGAGAACAACTGGCTATAAGTAAAATGAAAGTTCTTTCTCAGTTATTAAGCGCCACTCTACAGTACCTTCCCTAGGGTGGCACGCATGATATTCATATTGCAGCAGATATTTTACCCCCCCGGCATTTTATACATTGGCTTTATTTTGAAGTGCCCAAATGACAAAGGAAGAATGACTACGGGGGATGTCATTATTTAAACACCCAAATTTTTAAAAAAGTCTATTGCAACTTTATTAATATCTCATGCCTTTCATTAAGAAACAAAAAATGCCAAATACAGGTAGTCCCCAACTCAGGACCGTAACTGAGCCTGGAAATTATGGTTGTAAGTTGTGATGGCTGTAAAGCAGATCACCGTGTGACCAGACCCACTTTCAATGACTTTTGCTGCAGTTGTTTAAGCATAAAAAGTGGTTAAATGAAACCACTTTTCATAATGGGCCAGTTTTTTCCTGGAAACCGGAGGTAAATGCCAGTTTTTAGCTGAACAGTTGTAAATCAGTCACATGATTACAGTGCACTGCAAATAAACCTAAATGTGGGCCAGTTACAATGGAACCTCAGATCACAACCATAATCCGTTCCAGGACTTCGGTCGCAACCCTATTTGGTCGTAGGAAGCAAGACTAACTGCACATGTGCATTAAAAAAATAGCGTGGAAGGGGAAATCACCACAGCGGTGTTTGTTCGCCAGCCAATCTTTGAATCGTGACCCGATTCAAAAATGTTGTGGATCTTTTGGGCGGAACCCAAATTGTTCGTGGTCAGAAGCGTTCATGACCCCAGGTTCCACTGTACTGAGTGCCCTAAATGCAGACCAGTTGCCAAGTGCCCAAAATACAGTCAAGTGACTGCAGGGAAAGGCACACAGACATTCCTAAACTGGATTGTAAATCTCTTCTGTGGAATTAATTGGCTTTCCATTCTTGCATGCTGTCAGTTATACAAATTGCTACTTAATGTCCAAGTGGCCATGAAAATGTCCTAGCAGATTAGATGTCAGTGCTGAACACTTACAAACTTGGATGGATATTGTTCAAGTATATGATCTGCAAAAGCTGAAAGTAAGGTAATTTAAAACAGCCCATTAATAAAATACTCTACTTTTTGTTTCATTTATTGTAAAAGGAAGCAAGCTGACTTTTGGGCCTCCTCCTGCAACTAAAGGATACTTTCACTGCCTGGTGAAGATGTTGTGACACTTTTTATAATTCCCCAGAAACCAGTAGTTTTGTTGTGTACTTCTCCTCTCTGGAACATGTTTCTGTGAACCATTGCTATCCTGGTTGGGAGACAAAATTAGGAACGTAAAATCATGAAATATCAACTAAAGTCTCATCACATCATAACTAAGTTAATCTTTAAATATTTGTATTTTTATGTCTCATAGAATCTAGCATTCAAAATTTAAAGGAACATTCAGAATTCCATTCAGAAAGAAATCAAACAGGTATTATGATTTCCACTTGGTGTAGAACTGTGCTACTGCTCATGCTATTATGTCAAAGTAAAAAGTGCTTCCAATTAGGAATAAACTACATTACATTCTATGAATTACATCTACATATATTCATTATTGGAGGTGACTCATTTAAATCAGGGATATTCTAACAAATTATTCTTAAATTAGATCTAACCTTTAACCTTGCTAGCTGGTAATGAAGAAAGTTGAAACTTTTTTAAGCATTAGTCAAGAGCATATTGTTCTTCAAAATATATTATACTGTATTAAGTAAAGCAGTTTAACTGAGGTTTAATACTCCTATACTATAAATATTATATTAATTTTAAATTCTAAACAGAATACTAATCCTAGATAAGTACACAAGTACACAAGTCAAGATAAAATTTGGATCTGTACACTCAAATTTCACCCACACTTATACTGCCATCTTATGATATAAATTATTGTTCAATAGCAAATAATTTCTTGTTAGACACTAAGATGCTCTAATGTCTTTATCTTACCTTTTCTTTTTGCTGACGATCATGTCCATTGTCTGGAGGAGTCGACGTTCTAGAGACAGAATATCAGCATCTGTGACATTCCTGTAATAGATGTATACATCTAGAATTATTCCTATGATTTCTAGAATAGTGTCTTCCCAATTCTAGCTATTCTCTGATTCTTCTCCACTAACTGGACTATAACAAAAACTGCAAATTGATGATGATGATGCAAAACAATGATATATTTAAATCTAGAACCTGTATTATTGAGGTAAAGAAGATAGGGACA
>JANHGC010004720.1:33017-55705 GCA_027560395.1 Boaedon fuliginosus | reverse complement strand
ATGTAGGGCTTTATAAGTTGTTACTAGCACCTTGAATTGCACCCGGAAGACCACTGGCAACCAATGCAGCTCGCAGACGATCAGTGTTATACGGGTGCACCGAGGTATACCCTTGCACAGCTTCATTCTGTACCAGTTGAAGACTCCGGGTGCTCTTCATGGGCAGCCCCATGTAGAGCGCATTTCAGTAGTCTAAACGTGAGGTGACGAGGGCATGAGTAACCATGAGCAGAGCCTCCCGGTCCAGGAAGGGATGCAACTGGCACAACAGGCGAACCTGCGCAAGGTCCCCTTGGCCACTGCTGAAAGATGATAATCCAATAGGAGCTGTGGATCCAAGAGAACCCCCAAGTTGCACACCTGTTCTGAGGGGAGTAATTTGTCTCCCCCCCCCCAGCGTAAGAGATGGATATTCAACTGGACCACGGGGGGCCAATACCCACAACCACTCAGTCTTGTCAGGGTTGAGTCTGAGCCTATTGGTCCCCATCCAGATCTTCATATCCTCCAGGCACCAGGACATCACCTTGGCGGCATCACTAATTTGACCAGGGGTGGAAGATATATAACTCGGTATCATCAGCGTACTGATGATAACCCACCCTGTGTCGTTGGATGACCTCACCCAGCAGTTTCATGTATATGTTAAAAAGGAGAGGGGAACAGATAGAGCCCTGAGGGACCCCGCAATGCAGAGCTCTTGGACTAGATCTCTGTCCCTTCCACCAATACCAACTGGGTATGACCCGAGAGGTAGGAGGAGAACCACCGTAAAACAGTGCCCCCCACTCCCAACCCCCTAAGTCACCCCAGAAGGATACCATGGTCAATGGTATCGAAAGCCGCTGAGAGGTCAAGTAAGACCAGGATAGAGGAGACTCCCCTATCCCGGGCACACCAGAGATAATCCATTAGCGCGACCAAAGCCATCTCGGTGCTGTACTCAGGCCTGAAACCAGACTGTAAAGGATCCAGATAATCAGCTTCATTCAAGGCCCGCAGGAGCTGAGAGGCCACCACCTTCTCAACAACCTTACCCAAAAAGGGCAGGTTGGAGACAGGACGAAAGTTATTCAAAACAGCTGGGTCCAGGGAAGGCTTCTTGAGGAGGGGCCTCACCACTGCCTCCTTCAAGGCAAGCGGGAAGGATCCCTCTCTCAAAGAAGCATTTATAATCACCTGGAGCCAGCTGAGTGTCACCTCTCGACTAGCCGAAACCAGCCAAGAGGGGCACGGGTCCAACAAACAGGTGGTGGCACTCATCGCACCCAGAACCTTGTCCACATCATCAGGGGCCACAGGGACAAACTCATCCCAGGTAACAGGACTAAGACCCACCGCCGTCATCTCAACAGACCCTGTCTAGCCAGAATCAAGATCCGACCGAATCTGAGCAATTTTGTCCAACATAAACTGAACAAGCTCCTCAGCTCTAGGGTTCCTCGGCCTCCGCTGGTCTCAGGAGAGCACGAGTCACCCTAAACAGGGAGGCTGGGCGACAGTCTGTGGACACAATAATAGTGGCACAGTATGAGCGCTTTGCCGCTTTTATAATAGGTCTCAATATGAGACCTATAATGAGCTAATAGTGTTTAGGCAGATTCAGCCTTCCCTTTCTTCCAGCAGCGCTCTAGACGTCTCCTCCGCCGCTTCATCCCACAGAGCTCCTCAGTAAACCAAGGAGACGTCCGCGGTCTGCGAGTAATGAGAGGTCGCAAAGGCACAACACGATCCAGGGCCCCGGTGGCGGCATTATTCCACGTGGCCACCAGGAACTCAGCCGTGTTGTGGGTCAGGGAATCAGGAATCTCCCCAAGCTCCCTCTGAAAGCCAATTGGGTCCATTAGGCGCCTGGGGTGGAACCACCTAGTCGGTTCCACCTCCCTGCGGGGTGGGGCGGGCGTCAGAAAATCCAGTTGGATAAGGGAGTGATCTGACCATGGCAAGGGTTCTACCACTATAGCTCCCAACTCCAGATCACAGCGTCACGAGATAAAAACTAGATTGAGTGTGTGTCCCCCGCTATGAGTCGGACCCTGAATTACTTGGGCCAGGTCCATGGTTGCCATGGAGGCCATGAACTAAATGAAAAATATATTCTCTCCTGAGTAGTATTAATAAGGAAAGGGGAGAAAGCAAAACAACTGGAAAGCCATACAAATCATATTTCTGAATAATTTTCTAACCAGGAGTCATTAAGTGAAAAGGCTGCAATTCAGGGAGCCCAGTTGGACATGCTACTAAACCAAATTTATACTGCCTGGCTATTAGGATCACATTGTTTTAAATAGGCTATGCTTTACACTGATAAAACACAATTGAAAAATGAACTGATAGAAACACAAAATTTATAATTCAAACAACAAGGTACAGAGATATTATACGAAATATAATAATTATGTATCTGAACGAAATAACCATAATCGTAAATCTCATAACATTTTTTAATTTAGTATACATGTGTGAATCTACAGACTCCTTTGACTTATAAGTAATATTTTACCAATGAAAAAGCTTGTTTTTATGGGAATAATACAGTGTAACTAGATTTATACTGTAATCAAGAACAATAATACAAATAAAAATTCACAAAAAGTCAGTTACTTTCATTTTCATTGGTAAAATAGTATTTATTATTCTCAGTGACTCATTCTCAGCCCACAATTACTTTTATGCCACAATAATTATAAATTTTGAATGTTTTCCAGTACTCCTAGGCCTACATTCACATTGCTCTATTAAATGTATTAAACATATCTTTTTTCTGTATTATTATTACTGTTAAACATTGCTTTGCCTAACCTCTGCAGTAGAGTTGCTTAAGAGACTAACATTTTGATTTCTGTCACTATTTTTATCATACAGCTCACATTAAAATTACTGTCCATCAAGAGTGTGAAAAGTAACTTTGCAAACAGCAAAAGTAACTTTCACAGTTAAAAGCTAAGGACCATTTTGAAATGCAAAACTGCATGCTTAGTAGATAAATAAAGAATGCAAGATAATGCAAATCTTAATAGCTTTTACAAATTTATTATGCAATGTATAAGATTCAGTACTGAAAATGTTGGCACAATTAAGTGTAGTGCATTGAAATTTGACTTACGAGCCCAATCTAATAGGATTACTTGACCAGTAACTTTTTAAATACCGTAGCAAGCTAACACTTATCAGGTTTGCTGCCCCTTTTGCAGAGCTTGAAGAAGTAAGGCCTAATATTAGGCAAAATGGCTTAAAGTTCAGATTTGAGACCAGAAAGAATCACACACTCAAAGCAAGCAAACAGATTTTATTTGCTCCCCAAAGAAAGATATAAAAGTATACATGAGAGATCTTACATTTTTTTATTTATTGAGAGCTCCAGTTCCAGCAATTAAACACCAACTATGTACTCTAATTCTGGGGTTAACTGTAGCAGAATGGTTCCTTCAGGGGAAACATAGCACATTTGACCAAGTCTGCCTATGGTTTGCCTTACTCATTTCTGCCAAGATGTATCATAGCTCAAATAGCCAAAGACAACCCTAATAAATCTGATTAAATTCTGATGTGAGAAAAATTACAACTACTTAAAATTAGCACAGTTAAATTAAGAGAAATGCCTGGAATCTGTGGCTCACAGACATACTGTCAGCATTATGTATCCAAGTGGATTACACACTAATTAGCCTGTTCAAGAACTTTGATGTCGGCCAAACTATGAGTTCTTGTCCTAGAGATTACATTGATCTTCTGATGAACATTGTGTACACCTGTGGTGCCTGAATAATAGTATGTCATAAAAGTGTTGTAGAAATAAATGAAATATATTTAAGACATGTAAGCATTATGGCTATAAATAAGTTTAATTTAAGAATGGTTTGAGTTCAAATTCACTTCACTAATTGGAAACAGTACAAAAACTAATTTTATACACCCATAAATCTTTCAGAAAACTGATGCTGTTCTTCAACAAAACATGAATGGCTTAATTGCATTGGTCCTTTTCCACTGGAGGAAAGAGAACTCTCCAGTGTCTGTAATCATAATGGGGAAAAGCCTGTACAACCTAAAGATGTCATTCTCTAAACATTGTTTACTTCACAAAATGTTGTACTTTGTTCAGCTGAAGTCAACTCCAGGAATGATTGCATTGTATAAGACAGTATACAACTGGTAAATTAGCCATAGTCATTTCCTATATTTGAACTAATATAATTTGGCAACAGTCATATTTTTAAATTTCTCATATAGCATCTATGGCCCTTGTTACACATATGATATTTGGATTATAGTTCTGCGACCTTAGAAAATCACTGACTTATGACAGTGTAATTTGCAGCTCTGAACTGATGAAATCAATTGTTGCTCCAAGGAAAAGGCCATGAAAGTAGGATTGTAGGTTTTTCTCTAGAGCTGTAGGGTGAGTCAATTCCAATGCCAGAAATGTCTACTCCTGTCTGCCAAGTCCTTTAATTCTTACTTCCAAACTGAAATCAAAACCCTGGGGTGCCTTGCTGTTATTCCCCATCTTCCCAGTAATTCAAGGGATAGCTTTGCTACTGTCTCACGCAGAGGCCCTTTCGCAGCACAATAAGAATGCTAAGGTTAAGAAGAAGATAGGCAAGGGACTGAGTGAAGCACCAATTTTGCATTCCTTCACTGAGAACCTGAAAAGAACTTTGGTCAGTCCAGAAGGGTTCTTAGCACTTGATGTCAACCATCAATAGTTAGGACATTCATGGGGACACAAATATTTTCAGTGTTTGTGGAGTGAAAATGTGTCTGTGTAATGTTGGCACATATGTGTAAAACTTGCACATGTGAAGGGCAAGTAAGCATTCCTCACCTTCAGCGACACCTTTTTACATTTAATACGCAAAAGTACATAACAGCCACTGGGATTCTCAGATCAAATAGGAGCTATTCATCTCTCACTAAGTGCTACAAACAGTGCTGGGAAAGTGACTGCTAGTGTGGCTGTGTTCATTTGCTACTGCAAGTTGTCTGGTTCTACAATGCCATATACATTATGGCTCAGAGCAGGGATACCTGGCGGGGGGGGAATCACCTCCTAAATGAGCCTACCCGTAATATACAATTTCAGCAGAAGTCCTGCTGGATGTTCTCCACCAGGAGAGGTTGCAATGTGGATACAAACAGTAGGGATCTTTATAGGCTTCTTAGGTGTCAGATTCTCTTCTAGGCAAAGGTAAAGGTTCCCCTCGCACATATGTGCTAGTCGTTCCCAACTAGGGAGTGGTGCTCATCTCCGTTTCAAAGCCGAAGAGCCAGCACTGTCCTAAGATGTCTGTGGTTATGTGGCCGGCATGACTAAATGCCGAAGGCACATTGAATGCTGTTACCTTCCCACCAAAGGTGGTCCCTATTTTTCTACTTGCATTTTTTACATGCTTTTGAACTACTAGGTTGGCAGAAGATGGGACAAGTAATAGGAGCTCACCCTGTTACACGGTGCTAGGGATTCGAACCACCAAACAACCGACCTTTCTGATCGACAAGCTCAGCGTCTTAGCCACAGAGCCACCGCATCCCTCTGATTCTCTTCTAGAGGAAGTCAATTTAGACATTTCACTACTAAGTTTCAGATATGCAGTAAAATTATTTTGACATTTTATCCCTTTAAATCATTCTATTTTATTGATTTGTTAGCATTGCTTTGAAGCAAGTTGAACCGTAAATATTTATAATGAAAAAATAAAGAGCTGTACTACTTCTTAGTTTACATTCCAAGATATCCTTTTAAAATTCATTGAAGGGTTTGCACGTACAATTAAGATCTCTCCCCAGCAAGAAAAGATATCTTAGAGAAAGCTGCTTTAGTTACTTCAAGTGGCAATAATATGCAGAGATTTAAATATCAGATTTATATATTTGCTTATAATTACATTATACATCATAGTGACTAGAATGTGAAATATATATACAGTTGTTGATTACTTTCTCGTATATTAATTTTTTCAGAAAATCTTCAACATTTTTCAAAAAGCAAATTAAAAATACTAACATAATATAAAAAGTGACTGAGAGGAAATAATATAAACATATTAAAAACAAAAACAGTATTTTCAATAATTAATTTTTAAACTCATAGCACTTTAATTTTTGAACTTACTTATTGAACTACATACTTCCAGGGAAGAAATTGTGAACTGAAGACATTTTTCAAAGGTGACATTTGCCACTAAGAACAAGGAGCTGGTGAATAGATTGGCTTCTTTGACCCTCTCAAAAGGAAAAAAAAAAGGATGTGAGATTGCCCAGGTTACACTCCATATGGTTGCTCCTCATTAGGAGACTGCAGAGCAATGGTCTCTGGAGGGTGGTAGAACCAGGAAATTCTTGCTCCAGCCACACCAAAGCCTTCAAAGGACACTAAATTCAAACTTCTTTTGTTAGCCACCTTCGGAAATTGCTTATAAACTGCTTTAAAGAAGTTAGACATCTTCAAATGTCAAGGCTGGAAACGTGTGTCTTCAATCCATAATATTTTTTTAAAAAATGACACTGTATCTTTAAAAGTCTTAAGAATTCAAAACTGGCAAAAAGCAAGTACTGACTATAGAAAGTCTTAAACTGGTTAAGAAAAACTTGGAATATTTGATTTTAAATATTGACTGACATTAATTACAAAGAATAAATAAATTTTTGTGGACAAGAAAAATTATTTTCAATATTGGAAACAACAAGTAGCTTATAATGGCATTCAGGAATAGGAAAAAGACTTTGAATTAACATTGTCAGCTATGTTATATTTTTATGAACACTCTGTTGCCAGATGTTACATCATAAAATGTTACAGACAAATATTTGTGGGGGGAATCATATCTGAGGTGTTTGAGGAGAACAAAATGGGCAAGAATGTATCTCTGGATGTGCAAGACAGTTGGATGAGCCTCTAAAAATTAGGAAGGAAATAAAAATGTCAATTGAAGACAATAATTGGAATAATTTCTTCCTGATGGATTTATCTAAGAGGCTGGTTAAAGTTCTGAAGAGGATAGTGATCTTTTGAATGTATTAAAAAGCAAGATTGTTTTGTGTAAAGCGGAGGTGAAGAGATAGTGAAATTACTGATACTTGTTGAGATAAAGAGGTAAATTGCTTTTTTAGTTTTCTTTCCACTTTATTTCCCACCCCTTTTTGCACTTTTTATTTATTTTTTATTATTGTACTTAAAACTTTTTGTAAAAACATTACCTTAAAAAAACTTACTTATTAAACTTATTATACAGTAATGAACAGTTGCAAATTGTCAGTACTCAAGTTGTTTCGATAAAAAATATGTCCATGTCATGAATGGAACTAGTCGTTTATCTTTCGATGTCCTCCTAAATGTTTTTTCTCCTATTTTAATCTTTTTATAAATTTTTTTAAACCTGTTCAAAAGTTTATAAATTCATTAATAAATAAGCTTGGTCATCTAAGGAAAATTCAAATGTAATTTGCTATGTTTCTTACTTGATCCTTCACTTCCAGGTGAATGTATTATATATCAGATTATCTTTTGTTATTATTGTTTAACATTTTGATGGACCCCAACCCTTTGTGAGGCTTCCAAGTTTCAAAATTCCAGAAATAATATATGTATTATTAATAAAAGAACATTAGAATAATCTACTAGAAAAGTTTAATAGAATAGTACTATAATTTTTTAAAAAAGGAATTACCATTACATATGCTCAAACTTCTTTGCTTCATTTAAGAGATTCCCCTTCCTTGCTTCCAGGATTGAAATGATAACATATGATATCTATATATTAATAGAATGCATTGAAATTTGGTGAGGTTTAAAGTCCTGATCCCAGATCATGGGGGTGATTATGGAGAAAAATCCCTGGCTTCAACTGACCTCTGAATTAGGTTTTACGCCTTTAATCTGCTGAAAAATTCTATGGGTCCTTTCTGGGTGTGTTGGCAGTTTATGCAAAAGGGATTTTCTGAAATGGATTAAACCTCCCTTTGCATTGTTTCCGGACTGGAGAGAATTTGCTGAGCCACTAAGGGCTGAAAAAACAGAGCCAATGAAAGTGCATACCTGCACATTCTGTTGGTATTAGTCTCCACTGCCTTAAAAAGATTTGATTTGCTACACATATGCAAGCTATATTTTCACCAAACCAATAAGAGAGGGATTGTTTTTTAGATCTCAAGATAAAAATTGATGTTTTCAAGAAATCAATTTCTCTTTCTCTCTACTCAGGCACATACTTATATCTGTATCAGAGGATTGTACAAAATCTTCAAAGAGGTGTTTTGTGATGTGCAGGTTGCTGAACAAAGCATCTGTTTTGGGGCTGTTAAAGCAGTCAAATTCTTTGCATAGTAGCTTTCCTAAGAAAGTGGGAAATGAGCAAGTGTTTTGCTCAATCAAAACTATTTTGTATTACTCTGCACATTGTGAATCATTTCTCTGGAAAGTTTTGCTCAGTCCTAGTAATCTGCTGTTAGATAAACAGATGGCTTTGGCTGCCAGATATATGTGTTGCTTTTCTGAGGAGTTTCCCATAGCTTTTGTTTTTACCATTATTCTAAGACATATTGCTATCAGAAGAGAAAGCAAGATGGCTGCTGGTTCTTATTTCGGTATTGGAGATGGGACCTTGAAAGACGTAATAATATTCTCTGTCACTTCACTGCCACTTCCTGTTCTCCCAAGTAGCAGGAAGGCTGCCAAGGAAACTGCTTTACTCTACCATATAATAGGGTTATCCCATACTACTGCTGAAAACACCATAGTGAATAGTAAATCTCAGTTTGTTTCAACAAAAACAGTTAAAGGGGTCTATCCAACCAGCTTCATTCTGCACTGGTCCTGCATCTGTCCAAACCACTAGAATAATGATTTGAAGGCTATGCAAAATAGACCATGCAATCAGCACAGTAGGAAATATATTGCTAGGATTTCAGCTTTAACACATAGCTCTCAAGCAAAAAACAGAATAAGGTATCGTTTGGAATACAATTATAACTCAAGTCTAATATTCTCGGGGGGGGGGGGGTTGGTGGGTTTTTTTTTACTTTCCATTTGCTAAAAATGATTTAGCTAAGAATAATTTAGCCTTCAGCTACTATAATAACCAAATGGCATCTTCATTATATAATACAATCTTGGACCATTAAAATCCACATTTTATCCTGGAGCTCATAATATATATTACAGCTACAGGGAGGAAAATAAAGATACAGCACACTTCAATACATACTGTAAAATGCCAGTATTTTCTTCCATTTCTAATGTGATCATTAATGATCTAATAGGAATCTCTCTTTCTCCAAACACTAGAACAGCTCAAAGTGGTCAGGGTGTTATACCAGTACAACCTCTTGCCATGTGGTTGAAGAAAGCCATTTAACCAAGCATTTACTACCTACTCCACTGTACATTTTAGAAGGTCAAATGAAATAATTTATATTTTTCACATTTGGTTTATGTTATGTTTTTCATCTGTCCCTGTCCCATCATTAGATACAATCAAACAAATAAATCAGCAGTTCTCCAAAACAATTATTTTGATCATGCCAACAGTTTGTCTGACACAATCACAAACATTGGTTCTGTAGCTCAGTTAGGTTGTCTGTGAACTATGATGATTTATAGAAGTAAACCTCATTTGTCTCCATAAGAAAACATTTTTGTTACATTCACTGGGAGATGAATTAAAACCCCTTTTGAAAGGAAACTGATTTACATTCCACAACAAGGAAGGAGGAGAAAGCCCCAAACTATCAATTTATCTCTATATATGACCATCAAAGAAATAACACCTCCCAAATGCTAGGAGAAAAGGAGAGCATAAAAACAATTGCAATCACAGTTGTTACATTTGTTTTCCTCATTGTTTTCAGTGGTGGTGGTTGTTGTTTTGCCTTGTATCATAATATTATTATAGTGCATTTTATTTTATGGTAATGAAATCATTTCAAGTGAAGAATTCATTTCATTGTTGCATTACATGACTAACATGATAACTAGTACCAGTATCATGAAAAACAATAATGGTAAAACAGTTAACTTTCATAGTACTTTTTTCCTATCTAAAACATTGATAAAATATTAAGAAACAATATTAAAATGACCACTTTAGCATCTTGTTTCAGACATCTGAGGTGTGTATATATGTAAGTGTAGGGGGTGGACTCTTAGGCTCACTACTCATACAGTCAGATCATCAGACCGAGCCCGACTGCTGCCTTTGCTTAACCTGCTAAGGGGTCTTGTGTCAGTTGTCACATCAGCAGATGATAGTGGCAAGTTCTGCTGTGGTGGTTCTACCTCGTTTTCCATGGACTTTTCTTCTACTTGTTTTTCTGTTTTCTCCATTAACAGTTCTAACCTTTGTGGTTTGGCTTCCTCAGCTTCCTTCTCTTCTGATTCCTCCCCTGCCTCTCCTTTCTCCTTGTCCAGTTGGTCTATGTGTGTGTAGGAATGCAGTTGCTCATTAAATGTCCTTGAGAGGTCTTTCAGGTGTTCCATGCTAATCTTCTCCTCCATGTCATGCAATGAACTTTCTACTACTTCTGTCAAAGGAAAGTAATGGAATTCTTGCTTCCCTTCCTCCTCTAGCAATTTATACCCTTTGGCTTTTTGGATAGACGAAACAGCAATAGAATGAAGGTGAGTCTCTGGCATGTCCACAGCTTGTTGTTCCACTGGTTTTTTGAAAGCATTCAAGATTTTCTTGAGACCCAAGTGGCTGATCTCTACAAGATTGAGGAAGAGGGATACTGATGCCACAGCCAACATGAACATGATAAAAACAGTTTTCTCAGTAGGCCTGGATGTAAAACAGTCTACAATGTTGGGGCAAGGCCATCTGCCACAGCGGTAAAGGGGATAGATTCGGAAGCCATACAGAAAGTATTGACCCACTATAAACCCAACCTCAAAGAGGGTCTTAAAAAAGATGTGACAGATATAAGTTCTCAGAATGGTTCCCTCAAGATGGAACTTTTTGATCCCTCTGTGGCTCGTATCCTTCATAGAAACAGAGTTGCCATCATCTTGGTCAAGAGGTGAGTTTTCTTCCTCTGCTTTTCTTTGCTGAGCTCTTTCAGCTTCTTTCCTCTCTTTCCTTTTCTGTTGCACCTTTACATAGTGGGCAGCGTGGCCCAAATATACCAGTGAAGGAGTGGAGACGAAGATGATTTGGAGGACCCACAGACGGATATGAGAGATAGGGAAGGCCTCGTCATAACACACATTCTCACAACCTGGTTGCTGAGTATTGCAAACAAAGTCTGACTGTTCATCACCCCATACAAATTCCGCTGCAGTTCCTAAGATCAGGATTCGGAAAATGAAGAGTACCGTGAGCCAAACTCTCCCAATGATAGTGGAGTGTTCATTCACCTCTTCTAAGATGTTCCCTAAAAAACTCCAATCACCCATTGCTGGCTGTTTAAAAGAAAGACAATGATTACATTGTATTATACTTTAAACTTTTAAATATATAATTCTCTACATGTCTTATTAATTGCTCATTATTTTTAGCATGCTTCACATTTTCACGATCCATATTTCAATGAAATCAAAAGCATATTTCATTCTGAACCACACATTTTAATCTGAAGAGGTTGCTGCAAGCAAACAGCATAGCAAAAGGTGCAAAGCCATAGACTCTTCTCTTTTTTATTTTTAAAAATACTCTGACACTACTCTGAAATTAGAAGCCATTTCATGCTACAAGTTGCTACTGCCTTCTCCAAAAATCTCACAATCCAGATATTTTTGGAAGGCTGCATGCTGTCTGAGAACACTGCATGCTGTCTGAATAATTCTGGTTCCTATATATGGGAAGGATGCTAGGTTGGGAAGAGAAAAATGCAGATAATTCTAGCCATCACTTTTCCTGAAGGGAATCTTTTTGCTGGTTACTTCTGCAGTAGGCTGGATTTTATTAAAACCATTTGAGTGGCAATTTTTCTTACAAAAGAAAAATTATTTTCCTACCCATAAATTGAAATCTGACATCTGGTCTTAGAAGCTTCTATTTGATTATTAATGAGGTGATCAATAGCTCCAGAAAAGATTAGATAATCTTTTAGATTATCTAGGTTAATTGTTTGATAGGTATTGTTATCAATTGTAACAGTGTCTATAATTACAATGTTCATAAAAGCAGATGCCTCATGGACATTTAGCTCTTTATCAAACTCTGTAGTTTGGAGTCATACATTGTGCTAACCCATGGTTTGTTCATTGTGGTTGAGTTTATGCATTACTAAGTCATAAACTTAGTACTTAATATGCCACATAATACATTAAACCAAAACCAATAAACTACCATATGGTTTACCACTCTCTATGAAACCAACTATTGTCTAAAAAAACCCAAAACTATAAGCTGGCTGGGCTGGGAGTTGTATAGGATAGAAATCTGTTAAGTAAATGCATATAAACAAATAAAGTTGGCTTGTTACAATGTGTAAAAGCTTGAGATGTGCAAGCACTTTCTTATTAAATATACAAATCCACATATTAAATATATAAGCCATCATTGTAGTATGCTAGAAATTTGAAGAGTCTGGAAATGCTTATGTTCTGTTAGATTGTATAAGTGCTTTGCTTTTCTAAGCATTATCAATAAGGCATTCTACATATTATTCTATATGTAGCATGTATAAATTGGATTATTCCCTAACAATTATTCATTTCTCAAGGTATTCATCCACAGTGCAATTCAGTTACAAGTTCAGAATAATTAAAATTAATAATATAAATCAAATATAATTACGTCCTGACAAACTTAACATAATATCAGTAACACACACTTTTCATTAATATAATCCTGGGCAATATTCACACACCACCAATTATGCCCATATAATCTATTATAGTTTTTTCAGCAATAGGATCATGATAATCATAAATACTTTAACCTTTTCCTGAACAATTCCTGCAACAATGATAGGATGCAATGGTAATGGTAAATTTCTGGTTCTTGCCAATAATTGCCAACTCTTGGCCAAGTTCAAAGTGTTTTAGTTGAGAAAAAAAACATATTCTGAAAAGACATTAATCTAATATTAATCTATATTTAAAGAAGCATCCAAGCAACTTCTCCTTTAGTTAAAACAATCCACACTTCATCCTAAGGACCAAATTGCACAGCTCCTATAAAAAGCGAACAGCATTTAGGCATAAATGTGCAAGAAAATTCTTATCTCCAAGCCTCCTACCAAACAGGACATCTTTTCATATCCAAGCTGAATGTATGTTTCCCCAAGTGCAGAAGTTCAAAAAGAAGAAAGTAGGATATTATAGATGGTTTCACTAACATATTTTTACATGTTAGATGTATGCTTGCAAACAGCCTAATATCATCATGCATTCAGGTGTTTCTTTAGAACATCAAGACTTAATTTTTTTTAAAAAAGGAGGAACCTAACAGTTGGTCTCTAAATGCTGACATCCTCAGATTCCAGGAGCTGTTTTTTTCCCCAACCACCTAGGAAGAAAACAATATTGTTATCAATTTATGAAGCAGCAAACTTGCCACAGTGGAAGGATCCGCTGAAGATATGTGCTCCCGTTGTTGCTGGGTACTCTGCAGCAAAAAAAGAAAAAAGTTTTAACTTTTCCCTCCTCTAAAAGTCCCCAACTTTGTCACATGACTGAGCAAAAGTGACTGGATCAGCACTGACAGGTAGGCTTTACTTGCCCCATAGTATATAAGCTCTAAGCCAGACATCTTTACAAAATGAATGACATTCGGTGACAGAAAGAACAATAGAGAGAAAAAACAAATAAAAAGAGGCCCATACAGTAATGAAAAAAAAAAGGAAAAAGATTCTGCATGTTGAATAGAACTAAAATGAATTGGTAACAGGCTCTGGGCACCAGACATTGGTAATATAGTGCAAGCAAACATGCTATTTTCTGAGGCCAATGTTATCCTATAGAGGAATGGTCTCCAAAATTGAAATACCAGGGAACCCGTACCCATATGAAAATTTAATGGGCCCATTAATAAATACATTTTGTGTGCTATAAATACATTTAATTTTAATGAAGTGTTACAGTTATTGTTGTAACAATACATTTTGTTCAACGTAAGCAGAAATTGTCAGGGAACACAATTTGAATACTGGAGTTATAGAGGATATTCCACTGGCATATTATTATACTTATAATTATAATCAAAGCAACTTAATTCTGCCTAAAATATATATTTAACAATTGTTAAATATGGGGAATTGAGAAAAGTTGACAATAAGAAACTTGTGACTCTTTAAATGTTGCTGAATTGAAATTCCCATCAGCCTCATTCACTATGGACAATAGTGAGATGGTTGGGACTTGTAGTTCACAGATACCTTACTTTAGTCTTAGACTAAGGGAAAGACTTTCAGAAAGCTCTATGGAGATTCTCAGTCATCCAGGTTATGGTTGTACCAAAGGTGTTTTTTGAAGAGGCAACTGGACTTCCTTGTTTTTCTTTGAAGACGTTTCACTTCTCAGCCAAGAAACTGAAGAAGCTTCTTGGATGAGAAGCGAAATGACTTCAAAGAAAACAAGAAAGTCTAGTTGCCTCTTGAAAAAGTACCCTTGGGATTTCTTTCATAAACCTTAGAACAACTTCAGATGATATTTTGAGTGTATATTTATTTACATTTAGCACTATAATATATACTGGAAATTTCTCAAGATACTTATATAACTTCAATTATGTTCAAAATTAATAAGTTATAGGGTATTTTTACATTTAAGTTGCAAATTCCTACACTCAGTGACCAGACATGATTTGAAATCAGTACAAAGAATATGGACAAGAGCATCATATAGTGTCATTCCACAATAAGAACAAAGTAAAGGGGGTGTTGACAAAAAAAACAGAAGAAACAATAGAGATATTGGTATAAGGTTTAGAAAACTAGAGATTTTGAGAACAAGAGATGAAAGAATAACATCAAGGCCATTAGATTGCTAGGCATAAGTACCCTACAGCACAAGGGGGTTAGGGGACACACAAAGGACAAATGCTACCTTTTCCTCCTTATTTTCATTTTCCTTTATCGCCGCCATTGCTCTTTCCACCTGCAGTCTTAGTTTGGCTCCTCTCTATGGCAGTGCCAAATATGATTGCAAATCCATTCAGGAAGTAAACAAAATGTCTATTCTTTGGTCAATGGCAACATTCATTGCTTTCAATTTGACAGGTCCTTGTTTCTTCAAGCCACAATGATCTTTTCTGGAAACAGAAGATTTTTGCCTAGTAATTCTCCTTACCTTCTTCATATTTCATATCCAAGAATAGTTACAAACTTATTTCTAAAACTGGCTTACCCTGTTAAAATTAGCATGGAGCCTACATTTTCTATCAAGTATGGATGCAATTAGAATTACTGAGTGTAGGGATAAGCCACTTGATGTTTTCCAGATAAGAGAACACAATGACTCAGCAGTTAAGGACTCTGAGTGTCAGTTGGAAACCTGGGTTTGAATCCTAGCTCCATATGATGGGGTGAACTCCCATTACTTGCCCCAGCTCCTGTCCCCCTAGCAGTTTGAAAGCATACAAATGTGAGCAGATAAATATGTACCATTTCAGTGGAAATGTAACAGCATTCTGTAGTGCCTCAGTGTATAGTCCTGCTAACCACATGACCATGGAAGTATCATTGGAAAACCTTGGCCTCCTTGACTAAAAAAACAGAGATGAGCATTGTCCCCTAGAGTCAGACATGGGGAAAGTCTTTAGTCAAAATCTGGCTTTAAAATATCAGTGCACAAAAGGTAATAAGTGTAAAGAGTAAGAAACAGACTTACCCACCTATTAATTCAGATACAAAAATGAATTATCAATAGAAATATAGGGTGGGAGTAATTCAGAATATTTATATGAGACTCTTGGTTCCCTGGAAACATGAAATCAGTATGCAATAAGATCACTATAGTCCTGCTAACCACATGACCACAAGTGAAAGACTTGGCAGAAAGCTTCTCCTGTAAGATAGCAAAACTTTAGAGAATTTCTATAACTTTATTGGATTGAGTTCCCTCAAAGCTTGAAATATTGCTATGGTGTCTTAATAAATGAGAATTTATTTAACTAACACTCTGTCTTATCAATATATTTTGTTTGCCCATCACTTTCATAACTGAGTTTACATAATGACCTACCTTATTTTAACCATAGACTTGTATCCTTAAAGAACATTTCAAGCTTTTGAACTTTTAAAGTTTTTTTTAAAAGCTAGTCATTCTAATAAAATATGATCTATATACTGTATATTGTAGAATCATTTTCCTCTCTTTTGGGCTTGAGCTAAGAACAGAGATTATTTGCTAATTATCTATATTGTAAATCAGTCAGGGTTTTATGGAGAAAGTAATGGTGCTGAATTATAAGATCATCATTTATCCATTTATCATATCAAAGTGGGTGGATGCTTGTAAATGGATAAATTACACTGCTCTTAAAGCAAGAGAAGTAATCTGTGTCTGACCAGAGAAGGAATAAAATGAAAAGAGAATTATGGCAAGCCAGCAGAGTGGTGGGACCAGAACATCTTAAGAAAAGGTGGAGAATATATGTGTGTATGTGGGGGGTGGAGGGTGGAGGGACAGCCTGGAAAATAGCCAGTTGCAATAAGAAATCACATAGCTAAAAGAATTTTACATATTGCTGGAGTGATGCTTATGTAGTCACTGAGGATCAAGTATGATTCAAATGTAGCTTTATTGACTTTTAAGCATCTGGTATATAATCATTCCACAAGAGGGTGTTGTTTTGCTACATATGTATGCCTGCCAAAGATCCAATTGAAATTTTAAGTTGTACTTTGAATTTTTGTTTTCCCTGTTCCACTTATTCTAGATGGCATGATTCCTAATATAATGATCCTACGCTGTTTGTATGTATATATGAAAGTATGTAAATGTCTCTGTCTGTGTATTCATATTCATGCAGGGTGCTTAATGCCCCATTCTATCTCAGTAGAATGGATTGAACCTAAACACAATCTCCTTTCCTTCTATCCTTCCTTCCTTCCTTCCTTCAATCCTTCCTCTCTCCCTCCATTATTTTGATGGACATTCTCAAATAATTTTAATGGGGAAAATAATAACATTTTGTTTAAGACAACAGTATGTACTATGTGGCCTGTAGAGAGCAAATATTTTTCACACCAATTAATTTTGTGACATGTTCGGCTGCTAATAGTTGACATCCAAGTACCACATAAGATCTCAATTTCCCCCGTTTTTTAGTAGTAATGTAAAATGGGTTAGCTTAACTCACTATAAATATTAAATAGTCCAGTAGCACCTTTTCAGCCTAACAAATGTTATTAAAATGTATACTCCTTTATAAACTGCAATTCTCTTGATTATATGCATGGAATTCATGAATTACATGGAATTCACAAAGTATTATACTTTTAATAACATTTGTTAGTTTGAAAAGATGCTAACTCACTCACAATTTTATCTACAGAGCCTATACAGCTTTCCCTTTACAACTTCTATGAAAATAGGCCACCCAAAGGGCAAGAACATGCTTAAAATCCTGCCTCCCTCACATCGCTTCAAATGATATAATTATATCACTATCCCATCCAACCTTGTTGTCCAAATATTACAAATGTTGTTCACTATTGCTGTCTATGCTTGTGTAGAGAGATGTTTAAAAAAAACAATGTCATAATACACAGGGATGGATTATACTTGAATCTCAGATGTATTGCTCTGCATGTCTCTTCAACATTGGCTTCAACAGCAATGAGTTCCATGATGTTCAATGCCCTCCCCTTGGCTATATCAGTGCAAATGAAGCATAGGAGAAGTTGCATACCATTTTCAAAATTCTGAAAAATTAATTGCTTGTGACTATCCATATGTTTTTTAGCATTTAGCTCTCATCTTTTATTATGTTGATTGGGATTTTTGGCAGGTAGACTCTAACAATAATCTAGAGAGCCACATGTTCTAAAGCAGTCACTTAATATGAAGATTTCTGGCTGCTCCATCCTTTTACCTGCCTGTATGTGTACAGATATTCCCAGGTCACATTGTAGGAAGCGGTGGGGGTGTGTGGGGAGGGATGATTTCTACTTCTGTGTTATTTCTGCTCATTGCTGCTTTCCCAGTCTTAATGAGGCTTTATAAACCAAGAGTCCTCCCTGGATCTCTCCAAAAGCTGCCAAAGCCATCTCCTCTCTGAATAGTAAAGTCGAGTTCTCGCAGATATACCTCAAAATTAAGGAATAAGGAGACCCCTACCATCAGAAATTGAATGCTCATCTGAAATCATAACTGTCCCCATAGGAAGACATACTCACCAGACAGGAATTTTGTCCAGAGCTTCTGGAAGCAGAGCAAAACACAAAAGTGATGAAAGGAATAAAAAAAAGAAATGCCAAGAGAATTGTAAAAATAAAAATGAACTGTAGAGTGACAACTGATACAGAGAAAATGAGAGATGCAACTACGAATATGGAAGTGAGCAGAATGGTCACTTCAAGAAAATAACATGCCTGGATCTTATTTATTTTAATATCCAATTATAGAGGCATAGGACACAGGGTAGACATGGAGCTGGCCAAGACCTGAATCTATCATTTAAGAACAAAACTTAGTATCAACAAACATATGATGGAAAAGCATATAATATATTTTAGATGAAGTCTTTATTGTGCAACTGTCACACTTCATTCACAGAATTTTATGGTAGGGACTAACTGCAGCATCTTTTTCCAGCCATTATTCCTTTTTTTTTTTTTCTTATCAAGGAAAATCCATTCGGGACACCTTGTGACAAGATGGCAGCAAACACATTTAATAAATAAATTTATAAAAACTCTACAGTGGCTTTTGATTGGAATTACAGTAGAAGCCATTATCTGGATGCAGACCCAATCTCATAATTTCATCGAATTGTAGCAGGATTCTTATATGAAGATATATAATGCATAATTACCCATTATTCCAATGTTAAAAGCTGCATGTTTAAAGGTATCTTGTAGGAATTCAATGTAAGAATTCAAGTTCAGTATTGTTGGGTGGGTCTGCTTTTATTTATTAGCTTTATTCTACCTTTTATTCAGCATATATAGCATACACAGTGTTCCCTCTTTCTATTTTCCCTCATAATAACCCAGTGAGTTAAGAAAGAGTTACTGGCCCAAACTACCCAGTGAGTTTCTATGACTGTGGGTATAATAGAACTGTAATCTATCCATTCCTAATCCAACATCTTAAACTACTACATCAGTTGCTTATGTTTATTCATTATTTTATTTCTTTCAGCAATTATTGACTTTCTTAAAACTTGAGTATTCTAGCTTTCCATCAATATTGCCTCCAGAAATAGTAATTGACCCTATTGCTTTAGAAAGGAACTTAATTTCAGAGGTAAAAATATTTACAGGCATACAGTACACATCTAGCACATTACTCATTTTTGAGGGACCCAGTGTTGTACCTGCAGAATATATGAGTGTATTGGCGTGAATTATTAGCACAGCAAAACCTACTGATCACAAGGAACAGCTGGGAAGTATTATTATTTTTTTCTGGTTGCACAGTTGGATAGATGTTTAGATTGGGTTTGACATTTTTTTATCCACCTATCAAGTCCTTCCCAAGGATCTGGGCTAGGCAGATTTTGTTGTTAAATGGTGTCACAAGATGTAAACTGTCCATAATAAAGTGGTATTTTGCAATTGGCTGATAATGATTTTGTCAATGGTGATGAATTGATCTAATGACTGGAATTACATATGTGTTAATTGCCATGATTGTGTATCCTCAACTGAGTTATCATTATTTATATGCTGCTTGATGGTCAGATGAGAGGCAGCTTAGTCCTCGGAAGGAATGGCAGCATGCTAAATATCTAAAAAGGGGTCCTCCCTAGCTTTTTAGAATTTAGATGGTAAAGTGAGGAAGGAGAGATGTACTTTTAATCCTACAAGATTCTGTTACTCAACCTTACAAGAAAGATAGTGTTGATACTTATGGTTGGTGCTTCTTATCTGGACTCCTTGAAGGACAAACAGTATGTCACACTAAGCATTTTCTCTACAATCCTTTGTCTTTTGATCTACCCACACTTTGGGGATAACCTCAAGATGTTTCTACCTTTGTTTTCACAAGTATACTTGTTCTCTTGATTCTCACCTGAAAGGATGTTGTTAGGTAAGAGCCAAGTTCTCCCTTGGCCTCCATGTAGGTCCTATACTAAACTTTTTTTCTGATCCAATAAGTTATTTTACTAATCCTTGCTTTAGTTATATTCCTACTCTCCAGAATACACAAATAGTTCCCTCCACCAATACAAAGTGCACAAAAAGAATCAGGTTTAAACTAAATAAATAAATTGTAAAACATACATTTTGCATTTTGAAACTCAAAGTCCAAACTATTATGGCATCACCAAACTATTATGGCATCACCAAACCTTAATTTTATGATGACATAAACCTCCGACCACAGCTACTGTATGTTGGCCTGTCTGACATCCCCACTTGGTTTCTAAAACAGAAGAGCACTCAGTTGGGTCTTGGCTTTGAAACCATCATTGTTTTTCCAGTCCTATCTGATGAAGTAGATACTTTGCTGTGAACCTTGGATGAAATTGGCCTCACTGTTTTCAGCCTTTCTGTTTGTTCCAGAAGGTGGCTGACTTCCCTCCCAGGAGGACATCCGTAGAGACAGTTCCTGTTTCCTTGCCCTTCCCACTACTTGCCTTCCTGAACCTGATACGATTGTTTCTCTGGGCAGAATACAAAATATGCCAGCAAGGAACGGAAGCCTCTCATACTTCAGCAATTTACCAAAAAAGAAAAGCTTCATGGGCATGAGAGCAGTCTCTTTTCCTGACATGGGATCCAGGCGATTCTCAGATCATTAATCTCTCTCCAGAACTGTGGCCAGACACCCCCTGATTCACAGAAGAAGGCATATTCGTGGGAATATTGCAAATTGTGAACCAAGACTGTGAGCAAGATTATGAGCAAGACTGGAAAGACAGATTCAATTTGCCCATACATGGAGATGTTGACTATTGTAACAATTTAGTTGAACAGAAATCTGAAGCGCTTTCGTTAGTTTAGTTTGGGTAATAGCCATACTTAATTCTAAGAAACCCATTCTCATAATAGCAGATTTAATCATGACTCTGATAACAGTTAGAAATAAATCTGAGAAGAAAATTGCATGTTTTCAATTATCCAGCAAGCAGCTGATCCTCGTTTTTATTGTTTACTAGCTGATTACCCAGTGTTGCCCAGGTAAATTTTTATGGGACTGCCATCTTCCTTCCTTCCTCCTCTCTCCCTCCCTCTTTCCTTCCTCCCTCCTTACTTCTCTTCCCCACCATCTTCCTTCGTTCTTCCTTTCCTTCTTCCTCCCTCCCTCCCTCCTTCCTTCCTTATCTCCCCCCTTTGTGTTCCTTCCTTTCCCCTCATCCTTCGTCCTTCCTCATTTCTCTTCTCCTTCATCTTCCTTGCTAATGCTGCAGGCTAAAATTCCCAGCATTCTTTGCCCGATTTGCATGCCTTGCCTCTATTGGCTGGAGATCATCTGATTTGCATGTTTGCCTGGAGCCCTCTGCACATGTGCAGTAGAGCTTGGCAGTGAAATGTGGATGGGGTGTGCAGTTTGGCATCCTTTTTCAGGGATGCGGACTCCCCAAAGGCATTCGTGACACACACCCCAGTGCTCATCTCTGGCGTGTAAGTTATGTTCCTGACAAATTTGGTTGCTGGCATGGAAGAGTCTATTTGGGACATAGCCACAAACCCACACACCCATACTTCTCTTTTATAGATATAGATTCTACAATAAGCTTATGAGTTTAATTCTGATCATGACTTAATGACCAAACTTAGATTGAAAAATTCCTCCATTTAACACTTGATTCTTGATTTAAAGAAACAACTATAAAGTATCCATTTTGTATCTGTTTTTTTAAATTACCAGATTGAGGAGTGGGGAGACTAATCACACAGTGTGGTTTTAGTGGATCCAGTTTGTGTGTAAGACATGAGGAATAAGCGAAAGTCAGCATCAGTTGTGCTGTGTCTGTGTCATTTGACAGGAGAAAATGTCTGGCATATGATTCTGAAAGACTTCCAATGCAACCAATGTGTAACTCTTTCAAGCGTGAAGCGTGACACAACTGTTTCATGCAGAGGGCTACCAGACAAGGAGTTTACTGCATCACTGCAGCTGCACTCACCCTGGTAATTACATGATCCAATTCAGTCAACTCCTTGATGGGTGGGGCTTAATTTTTTAAATGAAATAATTAGATAGTTTTTGTGGGGAATAGGCAATTGGCAATAAGCTTAATGAACTGGATGGCTCCCTATAAGCTCTAAAAAATTAAATGCTAAATCGACTGGACAGATTCAGGATATTTACCACAAAATACTGTAAGTATTATTAGTTTAGTCGAAGGTGCCATGCTGAGCTTAGAAAAGGGAAATGAAAACTCAGAATATACAAGTCTATGAATGGACAGTTATGCTTCAGGAGTTGACATCTCTGTGTCAACTAGAGCAGGAGAGAAGCAATTGACCACTATGAGCTGTCCACTACTAAATTGCGCCAGAAGCCACTGATATGTGTGTTGCTCATAAAAGACTTGTTTCAAAATAAATGGAAGACAAAGGAGAAGGAATTCTGTCCACTACTAAATTACACTACTGTGGAAGCCACTGATAGGTGTGTCTCATAA
>JANHGC010004716.1:6541-16725 GCA_027560395.1 Boaedon fuliginosus | reverse complement strand
ACAGCTGGGGGGGGGGAGACTTGACCCTTAAACGTGCAGCCCACCCAATGCTAGTCTTCTCTTTAGCATCCTAAAAGGCGGGGGGGGGGGAGGGGAGGGGATGGCTGGAAGAGAAAATTTTCCAGCGCCTCCCCTCCTCCCGCTCCTGCCATTGTTTGCAGGCTCAAGTGGATTGTAAAAAGCAGCAGAGGGGAAAAAAAGAAATGCATGGCCTCTGGCCATCGCTCTCCAGCCCTAAGAAACACCTTTGATCGCCCACGATAAACCCCAGCTGAACCGGCCTGCGGTGGGGTGCTTGCTGTTCCCGCTGGCCCGACCGGAATTGAAAACCGGCTTGCTAGATTGGTTGCAACTCCTAAGCCATCCTGGCCTTTTGTTTTGGCAGGCGGGTTAACCTCCTGCGGTTGTTTTCCAGCCTTATTCTGGGATGGATTCCACAGGTAACCAGCACGCCGCCCTGCCCTTAGAAGGGCCTGAGGGAACTTGTGCATGTCCAGCTGATGCAGGATTGTTAGAATTAGGTCGACTGTGGGTATCTGTGTGCTTTTGACCTTCCCATTCCTTGGATAATCCTGAATAGTAAAGGGTTTTGTCTTTTCATCGCAGTTCTATATTTTCAACTTGTTTTTGCGTGGTGGAACTGATCGGTACGGTACAAAGCAAAGAAGTGGCATTTTAATTCATAAATAGGTGACATTCAGTATTGTCGGACGCAAGTTGCCGTTTGAGTTACAGGATACTGCTGTGACAGCTGTATCAAACGTCTGGTACAATTATAGTACATTAGTACATTAGGTACTCCTTGTAAGCTTCTGATCTGATGAGCGGCTGCAAAATGCCATTTTGGCTGCAGGACCATTTGTAGGTAATTGTACAACAGCTATACATTTGCTGCTGTAAAAGGATGTTTGCCTTCATCAAGTCAGCTCTCTGATCTGTTGAAAATCAAAGCAGTGATGTGATTATCTGCATAGTTCATGGCAGAATCTGTTTTAATGGCAATAACAGGTCCCTCAGCTTACTTTGGGTGATAACTTCATAGAAGAGTAATCAGCTTTCTTTACAAACAACTCATTTGGTCTTTTCAAATGAGTAAGGATGCATCTAAGCATGTCAGCCTGTGATATTTAGACACATACTTTGGTTTTGCTTCGTGTCTTCCATACATTAATGCACAATTATAATCCGGATTCATTAATATGGCAGCTCTTCATAAAAACATAAGATAGTGCAGATGCAAATACATCTAGTAGAATTTCAGGTATCTGGCCTTAAGAGGCACTGCATTCATAAGAAAAATTGCATCCTTGTATACATGCATTATTTAAATCTTGACCATGTTGAGTGAGAAGATCCAAAGAGGACTTACATGACCGTTTGTTACCAGAACTCAGCAGGGTCTCACAGTTCTGAGAATTTTGTTCATGTTTAGGTGGCTTAATTGGTTAAACTATGGGAGGTTGAGGAATTCTGGGAGTCAAAGTCCACCCATCTTAAAGGTACCATGGTTGAGAAACACGGGCTTAAAAGCAAGTCTAATGCTACATTCCGAAACCATCATAAACTTTGTTCTTTCCAAATGCAGGGAAAACGATGAAGCGGGAAAAGATGAGACCCAACCAGCGAAAGCAAAATATATTTCAAAGCCAAAGGCAATCCCATCGCTTGGACACAGGAATAGATTTCATCCTTACACAAAGGAAAAGAGTGCAGGCACTGGGGAAAAGAAAAGCGTTAATCGCAATAGAGTTTTCATTAGCAACATCCCATATGACATGAAATGGCAGTCCATTAAAGACCTTATGAGAGAGAAAGGTAACTCACTTCTTGCCATCTTCTCCACACACAAAAAAGGGACAATCATAAATACCTGAAATATTATTAAATCATTGCAAATTTGGTGTGTCCTTTCCAACCTCTGCTTCATATGTCTTATTTCCTCCCTTTTCTTTCGCTGGAGACATTTGCATTGCAGGACAGTCTGGTAAACGAACCAAGTATCCAGTCTCCTATTCTAGTACGACAACGGACAGTGTAGTGAATATGCCAATTCTCATGAATGAACTTTTAAAGGGAGTGTGTTACGTATAGCTATAGTTCTGAATCTGAAAGATAAAGGAATACCTCTCAAAAAGATTTTTCAGTATTTTTCCTTGGTGGAATCTGGCTGTGGAATCATTTCTGTCTGCCTGGTCACTTCTGCCATGACTTGTCTGTCTGGAGCTCTCCTCAAGTGTGTGACTACTGTTGTAGTTTGACAGAACTATTTGAATTTCTCAAACTTCTTGCCACGGGCAGGTCTGGGACAGGTGAAATCTCAACTCACGAAATGTCAAAAGCTAGCTTTGTATTAATCTGGGAAAATACGATTGCTTCAAAATCATGCCAAGAATATTTGGTGCCTAGGTATTTTAATCAAAACAAACCTTTTAATTGTGCTAGGCGTATCTGTTGTAAGGTGACGTGACTATACGATTGGTTTTTATGCAATGAAACTTTATTTTAGAAAGTGTGTGGCTTGCTGTGAAATTTTTTTGACTCTTGTAAATTGGTTATTCTATTGAAGGCAACCTCTTTACTATTTGAAGATACTCAGGGAGAAAGTCACCTTAAAACAGCTGTTGTTAGCAGGATGACAAATGTCACTGAAAAGTGTTTATTGTTGATGTTCTAATCGATAGGTGAAGGGACTACCTGTATATCAGAACTTGTTCACCAACCATATCATACTGGCCAAAATATGATCTATAGTATGAATTAGGTTAAACATAGTTGTTTTTTCTAGCTTTTGAGAATGTGGCTGTTGCATATTCCTGAAAATTAGCTAAATTCTATAGCCCTTGACAGGAGGTATGTTGGTCTGGTTTTGATTGTTGGTGAATAATAGGTGTTTCTCTGTAGAGTTGTGCACAGGGACACAGCAAAGCAAGACACTGGTGTTTAAATGCATTGTCTCTTGGTATTTTCCCTTTGTATGTCTTATGTAGTTGGTGAGGTTACATACGTGGAGCTGTTTAAGGATGCAGAAGGAAAATCAAGGGTAAGTGCCGTGGGCAAACATCTGCTAGAGGTTTAAAGTTCCTCAGCAGTTTTACTTTTGTATAATACTTGTACCAGTAACTGGAAAGTAAGTTTCATTTTTTTAATATTGATATTACAGACAGAGGTTTCTGTATCAGATACAGTTTGTCAACTTTTATTTAAATTTGTGTAGTTGGATGCAAGGGACAAGCCCTTTTAATATGTGTTTTAAATAAATGGCATTTACCTAATTAATTTAAAACAGCAGCTCACTTTAGGATTTCTGTTGTGTTCAGTGTGTTTTAAGTTGAGGACTGGAAAAAAAAATAACTGAAATGATAAATTAAGTGTAGCATTCTTAACTAGAGGCTGAGTATAAACTTTGATGAGCCTAAAGAGTGCAGGACTATTTTGGATTATTGAACTTGTCTAGGTTTTTTTTATTAAAAAAAAACTTGTCTAGGTTTTTTTTAAAAAAAGGAATGGAAGAAGTTGGCTGTTAGGTAGGAGATATCTGCAATGAGGGAGACAATTCTGTGCAAAGAATGTTTAAAGCTGCTTTGTGTCTTTCTTCTTAAAAGGGTCAAACGTTCAAACTATAGTAAGTCTGAGCCTGCTCTGTGAACACGAGAAATGCAGGTTTGACTCAATTGTAATCAGAAAAACCTGTTTGGTGTTTGATTATTTCCCCCTTAAGATTTTTATTTAACTGCAATTTTCATTTGACCCTTGGGAATCTTTATTAAATAAATAAGTTAATAAAACCAAAGCTGGTTAAAGAGTAACTTTTTAAAAATCGAAACGTTTCTTTTTTAAAGAAGGCAACAACACCAAGAATGGTTAATAACTGCCATCATGTTACGGAAAATTTGGCTATTATTCCTCAAGATAACAGTCCAGGGATAGTAATGGATATACTCAGGTTTTTTTGTGGATAAAGCTGTCTGTGTGCCATTTCCACATTCTGCATATGATTTGGCTTAAGAGAATCCTAGTAGAAAAAAAAAACCTGCAATAAAACAAATTGAACGCCCACCTTCTTTGCCTTTCACATTAAAATGTTTTGAGGAAATGGTGGTAGGATAAATTATAGTTAAAACTGGCCTTCCCACTCCAACATTTCTGTTCTTTATTCAGACTTTATTCTTCAATTTGTCTAAAATCTTAGTATAACAATGACATTTACTGATTTATTTTTCGTTTATTTTTGTTCTTCCCTGCATTGACAAACCTTCTCATGGATCTAGGGTTGCGGGTAAGCGTATTTTATGTTTTTTCCCCCCGCTTAATATTTATAATATTTAGAAAAGTAAACAAATAAATTAAGCATTTCGTTCTTTTTAATCCAGTGTGGTTGAATTCAAAGATGAAGAATTTGTAAAGAAAGCACTGGAGACCATGAATAAATATGATCTTAATGGAAGACCACTTAACATAAAAGAGGTATGCTTGCATTTTCTATTGCAGAATACTAAGAAACATTGTGGCTTTCTTTTAAAACAAAAGAACTGGAATGGAGTTACAGATACTTTGCAAAACAATAAACTTCTGCAAACAAACAACAGACGCCAAAAAGTGCAAATTCTTTTTTAAAATTGCTGCAAATATGTATGATCCCTCTTTTTCCACTCGGTGTGAAATGGTAATGCAGTAGGTTCCAGGCTTATTAAGATTTCATAAGAAAATTCTCAGCCCCCTGAATAATGAAACCTACAAGTAAGAGTGCTTTGTCAAGCACCACTGATTTCTTGTAAGACTTGAAATCTATCTCCTTACTTACAAGCTTTAAATCTAGAGTTGGTTGAATGATGATTTTTAAACACTATATGACTTGAATCTGTGTATCTTCTGACTGCCTAATTGTGAACCAGGGTAGAAATGAATGTGGCGTCAGTGCCTCCGGTCTATGAATCCTGCCTTCATGAAATATGTCTTCCACAGATGATATTAACAAATAGTTCTAAAATCATTGAATTTGAAGTTTGGAAGGAACATACTAGTTTGACTTACCTACTTATCTACTTTGGGCTAAGTAACACAATAGGAAGTGACAATGGATGAGTTTCTTTTGACCGGGGAAATAAGGTGGGGTATAAATCAAATCAAATCAAATCAATCAATCAATGATATTTCTTTCAAGACTACTTACAAAGGGAGTTAGGTCTGTATCAACATGAAATATTCGTTCCTTCTGCTGCCCCTATGCTATCTGCTTTGTGGAGGTTCCTTGGAATTTAAAATTGTCTTAATATTTACTATTACTCGGGATCAACTGATGCATATTTTCTTGGTTATTTTGTAGGATCTGGATGGTGAGCATGCCCGCAGGGCACTGCAGCGTGGGAGTGGGCCATTTACAGGCGGGCACGGTCCGGATATAGCACCCGGCTTAATGAATTTGCCACCTTCTATACTTAATAACCCAAACATTCCTCCTGAGATTATCAGCAACCTACAAGCTGGCAGGCTTGGTGCCACCATTTTTGTTGCCAATGTAAGTAATAGCCAAGCAGTGGAGATTCCTGGGCAGTTGTTACAGTACATTTATCATTAAGGGAGAGGAGGCATTCTGATTTTAATGGGATGCTAAGCATTGATAGATGCCATTTGATGTTGTCTTTGATATGTTCTCCAATTAGTTCTAAGATTTAGTGATTTATCTTTTTAAAAAGAATCTTTTAGCTCAGTGTTTTCGTAATCTGCTTTCAAAATTCAGGAACTGCTTGTGCGGACACAGTAATCCATGGGAAATGAATAATCGTGTTTTAATACTTTTCGTTGTTTGCCTTTTTAATAACTTTCCATGAGGAAATGAGGGCCGTTGCTCCCTCTGTTCTACCAGCATGTTGAAAAAGGGAAGGGACAGGTGCAGTTGCGTTGAGAGCATGAACAGCACGCAAGGCCCTTCTCCTTCAAGAGAGGTGACATTTTGTTCATCCATCACATGGGAGCTTTTGTCCTTTTAAGCTTGACTTTAAGGTTGGCTGGAAGAAATTAAAGGAAGTGTTCAGCATTGCAGGAACGGTAAAACGTGCAGATATCAAAGAAGACAAAGACGGCAAAAGTCGGGGGATGGGAACCGTGACGTTTGAGCAGCCCATCGAAGCTGTTCAGGCAATATGTATCCTCCTCTGATCAAAGAGCGATGTGGTCAAGTTGAGTCTGTGTAAGCAAGTTAAAAACATGGTTCCTACCCTATTCAGAGAGGGCTTGGTTGCGTGTAAACTGTGCTAGCAATTTGTCTTTTTGACAGCATGCTTTTGAACAGTAATTGAAGTTACCGTACTGATCCTATATTTTTGAGGTTATCTGTTGGAGGCAGTATTGGTGTAGGGGTAGATTGGCAGCTATTGAGGGGATTATAGAAGTTTGCAATGGCTTAGAAACTATGTGTCCTGTCCCAGGTTACTAAAAGATGCTCTCAGCAAGCTCTTAAAGCAAAACCTTTCTTTTATTGCACAAGAGAGACAGACTGTGTATGTTATCAATAGCTTTAAAGTCAAACTTGCAAATTAGTCCAGGAAAGCTGCCCAAAAGTCCACAGATAATTGCAAACACACAGTTCTTGAGTCAGAAGCAGGAATAAAATGTCCAAATATCAGAAAACACAAGTTGTTTCCTGCAAATGTCACTTCCCATTCACACCTCTTAGGGGAGTGGCCATTTACCGATCACCTGTGGCTTGGCTTCCCCGTCGGCCCCTTTTCCTCCTCTCTTCTTGCCTCCTAGTCAGTCTGCACACGTGCACACTAATTATTGGCTCTATCTGCTCTGCTTCAACTGGTGGCTGGCAGACAGCCCGGCCTCAGACACAGGACCTTCCTCCGATCCTGCCCTCAAATCCAAGCCTGGCCCAGGTTCCTCCCCAACCTCCTCAAAGCCAGAATCAATTGCCAGCTCCTCTGAACGCTGGTGAGTCACAACACTGTATTTCTCTTCTGGAATTGTATAGATGGGAACCTGTGATCCACCAGCAACCCTCAATGTTGGCCATGCTGTCTCAAGTCATGGTTCAATATCATCTTGAAATTCCACACTCCTGCATTGTTGGAATGTTTTTCCACTGTTTTTTTTAGAAAGGGATTTTGGTACTGGATCCGAGCAGATAATTAGATTTCCGATTTAATCAGAATTGGTATGCACCCTGAATTAATAATACCTGATCATTTGGTTTGGCTTGGGAAAAACTGGCTCAGTTGGTTTGGCTTGGGAAAAACTGAGGAAATTAAAGAAGCCAGAGTATTAATTCCAACTACTTTGCTAACCCAACTGTAAAAGCTCTTGATGAGTGATTTAATTATTATTATTTTTGCTATGCCTCGGTGGTAGCCATTGCTACCTTTTTGAAAAACGAATAGAATAATTGGCAAAAGTAGGCAGATGATAATGGAAGATAAATAGTATTTGTGACATTGTGTGTCATTGCTGTGTGTAAGAAAGGTGTTCTGATACTAGAGCTCTTAAATTATGGTTGAAGAAGACTTAATCAGTAATTTAGTTGGCATACAAATTGCTTTGCTCTGATAATTAGTTTTCAGATAACTATTTTCTGTTAGGCAAAAGTGCTCCTAGTCAGCCAGGATGCTACTTACAATATGAAATGTAGGGAAGCTGATGATAAAATTCAGAATTCCCAGTTTTCCTACACACAAACACACACCCCTCCCCAAAATAGCTTTTATAAGCAAGAGATGTTATCCAAACACCGGGCTTGAAATTCATTGCTCTCCCGCAGTTGAAGAAACTGCACAAGTGGTTCACTGCCTGATTTGCATTCGTGTTTGAAAAAGGCGGCTCTATTTAATCACACTTGCATACCACGTGCCTTTACCAACTCATCAGCAAACGGACACCATTTTAAAAGGGACTTAATCTGCTCTTGTGCCATTGATCAGAATCCTCAGGGTTGACATGCAATTCAGTGCTTTCTACCTGCCTGAATTTTGCACATGCAGCAGGGCAGATTGAATCATTCAATTAGAGGTGGACAATCTGATGCCTTAACTGTGCCCCCCCTGCCCCCCGCCCCCCAGAGAACTACTGAAGCATAATTTTAAATATGAAAACGCGACAAGTAATTAAATGTGTGGCGGCGGAATCTTATTAGCTATATTTAATTATTTATAAATGTTAATGAAATCCAATCCAATCCTTCCCTTGCTCTGCCCACCCCTACTTAGAATGTAGCTCTTGTAGTTCCAATGGGTGTACTAGTGATTGGTATGAACAGGAGTGTAAATCTGAGAGAGAGAGGGTTTTTGGTTGAATATCTCTGGTTTTGAAAAGCAAGGATCCTTGACCGTGCGCTCAGCAATGTTCAATGGGCAATTCCTCTTTGACAGACCCATGCATGTGAAAATGGTGAGTGGTGCCTTCCTGTTTTTTTCCCACCGGGGGTGGTGTGGGCTCCCAGCTGTTGGAAACCCCACTCAAAAGCCTTGGCTTGTTTTTAGGATGACAAATCAATTCCTCATGATGATTTCCGCGCAGGCGACAGCAAGGCACCTCAGTTACCCCGTGAGTACGGTCCTTTTCTTTGCTGCTTATTAACCTGGCTTTGGAGACCAAGTTCGCTTTTCAGAAAGTAGCTCTCTTGTCTTCAACTCTTGTGTGGCTACGATACCATGCTTGAGAAACGATAGCCTTTAAAATTTATGGAGAGATGATGATGATGATGATGATGATGATTTTGCTTTTGAAGGTGGACTTGGAGGGATCGGAATGGGACTCGGTCCTGGGGGACAGCCAATCAGCGCCACCCAACTGAGCATGGGCAGTGGAATGGGGAACGTGACTCCAGGAGGTTAGCAGACTTTTCTCTTTTTGAGACAAGGGGGGAAAATATCTGGACTTCTATTTGAAGGTGCTAAATGTAGACTGATGTGTTAGGTCTCTTAACGTAGACGAAGATAAAGAGGGAAAAGTAGAAGCTGGCACTCTTTTTTTATGTCACTCTTTCCGTCTGAAATGGCTATAACCTTCCCAATTCTATTCTTCATTTGGACATCCAGCTTTTAAAATTCAGTATCGGTCTAGTTTAACCGTTACTCTATTGCTGATTAATAGGGAGGGAGGGAGAGAAGGAAGGAAGGAAACATACCAGTCTGTTTGCTATGTGATAAATGCCTGTAGACCTATGCTAAATAAAGAGAAAAGCTGTAATTCTGCATCGATTCCTTCCATGTATTTTAAGGAATGGGAGTGGATGGACCAGGCTTTGGAGGAATGAATAGAATGAGCGGAGGTAGGTATGCCCACCTGTTCCTTTGTTCCTGTGTCAATGTTACGGCACTCATAAAAAACGCTTCACTTGCGGTTCAGGTGTCGGTGGTTTTGGTGGCATGAAAGGAATGGCCAATATGGGAGGCTTTGGCGGAGTCAACCGACTGGGAGGTAGGCAAGCGTTTATTCATTACAATACAGAACGTTGAGCTGTCGGGCGCACGGTGTTAAAAAGTAAAATCTTTCTAGGTATGGGAAGCGTAGATGACTTCAGAGGGAACATCGGGAGCGGTATGAGCGGTGGCCTAGGAACGGGCATGGCCGCTGGGATGGGAGGTGAGTTTAGCTCTGTTTTATCTGGGGTAATCAGCCGCTAGCCTATGGGATGGGTGTGCATGACGCATCCGGCCTTTAGGCCAGGAGTTTGACAGGCTTAAGAGGTTATCATAAACGATACAGAAGTAGACTGCCTTCTACTTAATTAAAAAGTTGTGCGGAAAGTAAATTTCAGTGATCCTCTTACAGAGTTGTCTGATGTTTGAGAGGCTTCTCATTCACATTGATCCATCCATCCATCCATTTTTTTCAATAAATTTCTACATCTGACGATCTCAATGACTGGGTGGCTTACAATTTCACAAGTACAAGGACAATTAAAGCAATAAAAACCAATGTTTAAACAAAACATCCAAAATAGATATACGTACACAGCAGCTGAGTTCCTTAGCCATTTAACAGTTAGGTAATTACTGTATTTTTTGGATTATAAGACGCACCATACCATAAGATGCACCTAGGTTTAGAGGAGGAGGAGGAGAAGAAAAAATAGTTTTTTTGTCTCTGTGGGTCCTGTTTTTGCCCTCCTGGCATCCAGAAGCACTCTGGTTTTTGCCCTCCCTGGCATCGGAAAGGTTGAAAATGGGACGCATGGTGGGTTTGGG
>JANHGC010004714.1:90502-102468 GCA_027560395.1 Boaedon fuliginosus | reverse complement strand
AATTCCCAGAATTCCTGGCTGAGGAATTCTGGGAATTGAAGTCCACAAATCTTAAAGTTGCCAAGTTGGGACACCTCTGCCCTAGGGGAAAAAGAAGGCTAATTCTTTTGTCCTCTGGAGACCATGATCCATTTAAAATTCACTTAAGTACTAACCTTACTCGCTTGTGGGCCTGTATGAATGCATTTAGCCAGTAGATGGCAGAGCTGCTGTAGGTAGCAGCAAATCTGTAGGGACAAGGCAGAAGTATTCTAAGCAACCAACCAGTCCAACTCCCTTGACTCCCCCTTTGCTTGTCAGCAGCTGGATGCCTGACAGAGACTAGGGAAAAGAGCAGCTTGGGAAGAAGGAAGGGGAATGGTGCTGAGCCAGCATTCCTCACAAAGAACCAGCAGCAGGTTGAGGCTTTTCCAGCACAGTGTGTTTCCTGCTGATGACAGCTTTGGCCCAAAAAAAGAGAGTGGTGACATAGGTTCAGAATCCCAAAACCTACCCCAGTCAGAAGACTTTCTACTTCGGAGAACAAAGAAGGGCAGAAATTTGAGAAGAGCTAAACGTAGATTTGACTTTAAGATAACAATTCCCCAAATAAAGCAGCTCAGAACTATGTTTTTATGCATGTGCAGATTTGCCATTATTTACCACCATGTAGCAATCACAGAGCCTTTCCGCACATTTTTCTTGGGAGCTGTAACTCTAGGCAACATATTTTTTATTCCATGTTCCCATAATGTTGCCTCAATCTCACCCCAACCCTCAGTAAGAGGCAGTTTGGTAATTTGCTGATGTCCACCTATCTTCTTGGGGGGGGGGGGGTCACGTGTTCCCCCCCCCCAATCTCCAACCTGTGTTCACCTTCTGGCAATTAAAAGGCCTAAATACAATTATTGAGTTGATTTGTATAATACTACTTTTCACAATATGATTTTATTTTGGACCACCTGCTTCCATCTGTATGTTTGTAGACACCTTTGATTAATACCATTCAGCATGTTTTACAGAGCTAATGAGTAAAATTATTCCCCTACTTTAGTATATAACTTCCTTTATTTCAGTAATTCTTTGAAATTACTGAAATTCTCTGAGGTTTGTTCACGCATCATAGCATGCTAAGCTGTAACATATTTGGTTTGATTTGAGCGTCACACAAACTAAATCCAGGTTCCGTAATTTTTCAATCATAGTTTTGTTCCAGACCAAAATCAAATAAGATAAAACAAGATAGGACTCTTAAAATCGCTAGTTTAGTACAGAATCAATAACTCTAAAGATTCATGAACCGCTGAATCTTTTCCTTGTAGTCCTGGAACTTCCTTCACATAGCTGTTACTGATTTGATACGCGTGGCATTATTATTTCCTCCCTCCAAATCACAGCAGGAAAAATACCAATACCTGCCTAGGCTAATGGATTCAAATCTCATTTGTAATTTCTAGCTTGTGAAGGGTTGGCTTAAATGCCTGTTACACCTAGAACAATTGCAAGCTAACCAAAAGCAAATCTGTTTTATAAACTGATGGTAATCCATGAGCAACAGAGCAAACCTTCTCTTCCTTCATTTGAGAGTGGCTAGCATGACACATTTAAGACAATCCTTTTCTACAGGTGTATATGTGAATTGAACAAAAAAGGCCCAAAGATTCATAGAACTGGATCCTAAAAAGATAGAATCAGAATCAAAAAGTCATATAAAAAGTAACTGTGACAAAAGGAAATATAAAATGCCCATGAAACATTTTGGCTCCGAAATACAAGGACCCTTTCAGAGGTTACTGTGTTAATATATGAGCTACTTTTCTCTTTTTACGTGCTTGAAATAATAAGACAGTTGTGTCAGACTTTCTCATGACGTCTATGAGAACCATAAATTGCCCACATGATCTTAACTTCATGTGGAAGTAAGCTGAGCTGGATTCACACATCATACTTTGCTATAATCTGATTTCTTTATTTATTACAACATATATAATGCTAACCCCACAAAGAGTCCCAGTGGGAGGGAGGAAAGGAAGGAAGCACCATTAAAAAACTAAAAACTAAATTTGTTCTATGTTATTCAGCTATAACTACCAGTATCGCCAAAGGTGAGGGGTGCTGCGAGTTGTGGCTCAACAAATTTGAAAGGTTACAAATTCCTCCTTCCTGGCGTCATGGAATTTTGCATAGTCCCTGCTGGATATAAAATGAAGCTGTTACAGTTTGCAGATAGAAACCTTTCACCCAGGAAGAGAATGGTTTGGTGGAAAGACAGAAAGAATGAAATATAGAATATTCCCGCTGCTTCTCCATGTAAAGTTCCTGATTTTAGAAAAAAAATGACATTCTGTTTTCAGTACCTAGCTTCCATATAATGCCACAAGTGGTAAAGTTCCCTTTGGTTTAATTGGACTCCTTGTAATGTTACTCATGCATCTATCCTTATCAACATTGCTGCTGTATTTCCATGACATATTTCACATGATTTGCTCAGTTAATCCAATGTTTAGAGTTCATGAGAAATCATGCTGTAGCCCTTGCCTTATAGAATATTCTCCCCTCGGAGATTAGAATGGCCCCAACCCTCTTGGCTTTTCACAAAACTTTTACAACCTGGGTGTGTTCCTGGGCCTGTGGCTCGGAATGTGTTAAGGCCCTGTTACTTGGCTTTACTCTTAGTTGATTAATCACTACGACTGCTGCTTATATGTATTTATTGCCCTTTGCTTATTGTTTTAATGTGGTTTTTTTTTAATTTCCAAAGGCACTTGGTTGAGTTGTGGGGCATATAGAAATTGAATAGATAGATAGATAGATAGATAGATAGATAGATAGATAGATAGATAGATAGATAGATAGATAGATAGATAGATAATAAAATAATCACATTGAGTGTCTTCAGACAACACACTAGGCTAAAAGGTGGTTGGCTAATTTGTGGTGTAGTGTCTTGTCAGGACATAGTTTCTACCTGAATGCATGTTTTTTTTAATCGGCTGTCATAAGAAAACCCAAACTGCTGACTCAGGCCTACTATCCATCTAGCTCAGCATTCTTCCTTCAGATAATTGATGGGGCGGAGACAGCACAGGCAAGCTGACAAGTGGGAAGGACGTTATGTTGGGCTCCACCATCAGTGTCTGATCATCTGGAATGTAATGCTTCTACAAAGGAAACTTGCAGATACCATGAAAACAGCGTGCCAGATTTCTGGTGTAAAGCAGGATCAATCTGACTTGGCAGCCAGTGCCATAGAAAAGGCATATGTGCACATGGCACTCATGTAAATGATCCCGGTCTAAAGCAAAGGTAGCTCCTGGCTAGGCAGTCAAGCTGCCTTGTCCACTTAACACTTCTCTTGGTGCAGTACAAGGGACTCCTGGCTTTTGTTTCCTGAAAGTTTTGGAGAGGTTTCTGCAAGCTTTTCCACTGTAGCCAAGCTCAGAGTAGAGAGGGGGGAGATGGAACTGCTCTCTGGGCACGAAGATGTTGCTTGGACTGCTCTCAGACAACTCTGAACAGCTGGTGATAATTATGGGCTGCAGCTTCAGAGGAAGTTGCTGGCTGTGGGGAGTGTGCAGAACTTGGCTGCAGCTCAGCTGCTCTTAAGGGTACAGCCAAGAGAGATGTGGGAGGCAGAGCAACAGGGAGAGTAAAAAGTCTAATTATCCCTCTACCACCAGAACCCGCTCCCTTGTCGAATCATTACGTCTTTGTGAGAGACCCTCAGCGATACATAGGAAGGGCCACGTTGAGCTGCCAGGAATTCAGAGCACCAGGCACGGAAAGTTAACAAGGAAAACAAAACAAAAACACACACAAAAGAATCTGCCTCCATTTGACAGTCTTTTTTGCTGTTGCTGCTGCTTTCTTTCTAATATATATATATATATATATTTCAGCAATTATTAAGAGAAAGAATTCTTTTATATTTAGGATGATATTGGAATGGGAGCTTTTGACTGTAACGTTTTCACTTCATGGTTAAAAACAAAGCTGGTTCATTTATTTATTTATTTATTTACTATTTTAATTCACAGCAGGGATCCTAACAAACTTGTTTTTTCTGGGCTTAAAATGTTACTTAGGTTTCCCTCTTTTTCAAACCACTCTTTCCCCACAATTTCCCTGCTCATTTATTTGGAATTTTGCTAATCTAATTTCTCAAAATATAACTGCATATAGCATTTTTTTTCCAATTTGGTGTTGTTTAATAAAACTCAAATGAGGCCATGTTTTTGATTGGATTTGGGTGGATCTAGCCTCCAAGTTCTCTCAAATCAGTACTTCCAGTGCAAGGGGTTGTGAGTGTTGCTTATTTCTGAGAATTCAAGTGCTGCTTTGAGTTGTTTTTAAATTATTAAACTTGTCAATATTGTTAATAACTAAAATAATGATTAATAATTGATTAAAAAATAAAAATGTGGATTATAATTGGGACTGCCACCATTAAATTTCTTTTTAATTTCTCTGTTATTCATATGCTTTTTAATACTTGTATTCAAGAACAATGAAATAGACTTTTTACTATAAAATAGATTATTCGTCGATTCACGAAAGTTTATCATTAGTAAATGTGATGTTTTAAGTTTGATGTTTATTGATGTGCTTTTAGAATCATACAGCTGGAAGGGATTATGGAGGTCATTTAGTCCAGACTCCTGCCCAAGGCAGGACTTCTTATACCACCCTGGACAAATGGTTGTTCAATCTTTTCTTGAAGACTTCCAGCGATGGATTAATCTGGGAGACAAGGTGTTCCACTGATTGTTCTTTCTGTTTTAGCTTTCTTAATCTGACAATTTTTTTCACCTTTAAAGTTTGAGATTACCTTCTGATTGAAGTACATTGCTCCCTTTAGAGTGTTGTGTTAACATTCTTGTGTCATATAAGCGCTGTCATTACTCATTAGTATAAATGTTTGATTTCACTGATTTTATTTTTCATTGTATTTTTCTTTATTTGTTTTCATCACGGTTTTTTGAAAAGAGAATTCTAAATTTACCAAGATAATATGGGCCCCAGAGTATAGAAACCAACCAATAACCCTTATTTTTATCAAGGTTTTGACTTTTCTTTTTCTGTTTTATTGCATTGTTGCTCATTCTTATAAATTCTATTGTAATGTTAGACATATTAAGTAATTAACAGAGGATGTAAGAATAACATAGGTAGTTTAAAAAAACCACTCATTATTTCTCCTTAAAAGCTCATGCTCACCCATACGATAACATTTTATCTGTTTTGGATGGTTAGACTCTGTTTCCCTGTGGGGAAAGATTGACACAGCTAAAATCTCAGCTAGGTGAATGACCAACAGAAAACATCACACATGCTGGCTGAGTATACAAGTTTGCAAGGAAAGCAAGCTTTTGTCTGCCATTCTTGTTGTCCTTCGACACATTTCTTTTCAGTGATTCCTGAAGCCTCACTGCTAGAATATGTGTAGCATTCAATAAATGCATTGTAGATGTCTCTAAAGGTTTACGCAGCAAACAGTAACAGAACTCTTATATTGCACCAACAATTCACAAAGAGTTGCTTTGAAGTTGGTTCTAGGTGAAACAGCTGGAAGTATCTTCTAATCTTTCACACAAAAGATTAAAGCAGCTACCAGACCATAAAAACAACTGGGTCAGGGCCTGTGTTATCCTGCTGTTGAATGTGTGAAATAAACAAGAATAAAAACCTAAAATCAATTGTGACTGAAGCTTATGAACTGGCCTGCAATTTTTTGCTTACACACACACACACATACAGACACACACACACACACACACACACACACACACACACACACACACACACACACTGAGGACATTTTGTAGATTCATTCATAGTAAAAATTGATTGCAAAAAAATGAGTCTTGTTTTTGCAGCTACATAAAATTCTGAATTATAGGAGCTGTATTGCCTGGCAAGCCAGAAACAAACCAGATTGTTTTAAGCAGAGTAACCATAACTAGTTTGGTCAATGTTTATTTTCTTTTTAATGTTAAATGCTAGTGAACTAGAGGTTCAGACAGGCAATAGAAAAAATAATAAGCCAAGAAACCACAAATAATTTATTCCCAATTCACACCTTGCTAATATATGGTTTCAAGCTATCTAAAACATGGCTTTATTCATTAACTCTACTTACCCATGATTACATTATTATGACATTGCACTTAACAAATGCAATTCTAACCCACCCCAATTCTGAATCTGAGCTAACATACAACACGAGTTATATAAAATACAATAAAATTAATGTAATTATATTCCAGAGAATTAAATTCTCTGCTGGAGTTTACAATCAGCTTGTGTCAAAGGCAAACAGAATAGCACAGTTTGCATTTGTTTCCAAAAAGTAAATTGTATGTTTTGCGGGTACTCATTCCTCTGGGGGCATAAATTCTATAAAATGAGATTTAGTACAGGGAAGAGCTACCTTCTTATCCACACCTTGTGTATTCTGCAAGAACCAGGAATTTCTGACAGGCCCTCCCTTGATCAAACCAGTTAGATAGATTCAATTATGGCAAAATGTTTCCCAGTGTATCCTTATGTTGCTTTCAAAATAATGGCCAGCACTTTGAATTGGGCTCAGAAGTCCAGTGGTAACAAATGCAACAGTACCAACATATGATTATTTTACAGTATACAGGCAAGGTTGTCCTGCCAACAGTCTAGCAACTGCATTTTATACCATCTTTAGTTTCAGGTCATCTCCAAAGACAGATTCCTGTGAAGTAGGCCAACCTTGTGTCAAGATACAAGTTATTTCCACTAGGGCCGTGATGGTGAACCTATGGCACGCGTGCCAGAGGTGGCACGCAGAGCCCTCTCTCTGGGCACACGAGCTGCCCCCCAGCTCAGTTCTACTCCATGTGAATTCATTGATACAATGCAATCTCCAGATGAATTGAGCCAGAGGTCTTTCAAACATGTTCTTCACAATCGTTATGAGATATGATGTGCAACCTATCTCTCAGCAGAAAGCCTTTATATGGCCATGGTCCAGTTATCATATCTCAAAGCCATTCAACCTCAGAATCCTTCATTTTTCTCCAGCAATTACCTTCAGTTGAAAGTATGGACAAAAATATCACTTGACTCTGAACTCTCATTCCTTTTTTATCAACTCCCTACAGTCTCTTGATACAGTCTCTTTCCAATCGTATCTATCAGCCCATCAGGTCCGGCAGGAAGGGCATGTTATGGACCTTACCCATAAAGAAACACCACCTGATGGAACCCAAGAGGACAGCCTTTCTGCCACGGCACCTGCCCTTTGGAAAATAATTTCCCCTGAAGTCAGATTGCCCTCATCTTGCTGACATTCTGGAAAACATAGCTTTGCCATCTGCTCTAGGGATCTGGTAACAGGTATGGAGTCTGAAAATGGCTATGTTTTTTTTTTTTCATCCTGCAACATGATGTTCAATGTTTGAAGGTTTTTTTTTTATGTAAAACAAATAAAAAAAAATAAAAAAAATGAAAATGGCTATGTTGTTAGGAAACCTGAACATGTTGTTATACATATTGTGATTTTTAAAGATTTTTTTTTTAAATGTTTAATTATTTTAATGTTTTAATTATGTTTATTGTGTTGTTTTTGTGTTTTTAATTCATATGCTGCTCAGAGTCACATATGGGAGATGCAGCTATATAAATTTACAAAACAAACAGACTTTTTAGACATTCCCTAGCATTGTCATTTGTTGCAACATGAAACAAAAGGTGTAACAGTCAGTAGGTCTGAACAGTTGTATAAAGTTCTCCATCACATCCTGGATCTTTACACCCGGGACACAGCCCACTACCCTTTCTCAGGCAGACAGTTCTTCAGTGAATCTTGAATGGAATGGAAGACTAGACTAGACTAGACTAGACTGAAGAGAAGAGAAGAGAAGAGAAGAGAAGAGAAGAGAAGAGAAGAGAAGAGAAGAGAAGAGAAGAGAAGAGAAGAGATTTGGAAGGGAACTTGGAAGTCTTCTAGTCCAACCCCCTGCTCAGGCAGGAAACCCTATACATTTTCAGACAACTGAAATGTTATAGGGTCCTATTCCTCATTTCCAGGATTTTGGAATATTGGAGGGGAAATCTTCTATTAAGACACCTTCCAAGAAGACCTGAAATGGATTGTCCAACTCCAGTGACAGAAACTATCTCTTGGTTACCTCTGAGTTATATTCTGCCAGTTCTTCTCCTATGGGGCTTCTGTTTTCTTTTTACTAGTGTCTTCCTTCGGATTTAGAAACATCTTTCTATGTCCAGAAATTCTTAATCTTCCCTGATGAGTTTCAGTGGGCCAGATACGTCTCCAGACTTCCCTTCATTCAACAACACAATTAATTTGCACTCAGTCCAGATGTTACTGGAGTTCTCCTCATGTAGCAGCAGAATACTTGGCACATACCTGGAGGTTATCACCATACTTGCTTCTTTATCCATGTCTGTGTGCCTCTTGAAGATTGTACAGCTCCAAACAATTCCTTTCTTTGTATATTCACTTGTTTTTTCCTAGAAGAGCAAATCAATCAATCAAACAAAAACCTCAAACACACATAACTGAAATAAACAAAAGTGACTTGTATGCTAAAGACAAAGAAGAAGGAGAAAAGCTAATAAGTTTGTTAAGTTTGGGACTGAAAGCTTGAGCTGATGAGATAAAGTCCAACTTCTTGCTGTTCCAGGCTTATTTTCTGCTTACTTCCCAGAATACTTCAGGAATATGCAAATCATCTCAATAAGTCAAATCACAGGCTGCTAGCTGTGGTTGATGAGACAATTCTGCTCACTTCCCAGAATAGAGAATGCAAATTGTCCAAGGTGTTAGATAAGTGTACAGTATAATGGAATGGAGAAGGAGAATTCTCAGCTGGAGGGATGGAATGAATTTTGCTCTAATATTATCTATCCATCATTATAGGTACTAGATTGAAGATGTGAAAGATTTATGATGGAAGATGTGAATAATACAATTTAATGACTCAGTGTCTATCAAAGATAGCTATTGAAACAGCGAATACTGGTTTGTCATTATCAGTTACTTCTGACTCTCCGTGACTTGTGATTCCAACTAATAAGAGATGATTTGTTCATCTTGTATACAAGATATTCTTAGACATGTTCTTTAGTATCACAATTCAAAAGCATCATTTTTTTTTCTTTGTCCGCCTTTTCTGATAGACTAGCTTTTATGTTAATGGCAAGATTCTTGTTGGCTGTGTGTTGCCTCTGTACTTTAATACTGGCTTTTGGGGGGAGAAAATAATTATTTTGAAATCTTGCCTCCACTTTATTGTCTTATTAACTTTGCTGTTTTTCTATGCACATATATTTAAAGAATATAAATGGTTTTTTAAAAAATATGTAAACATTCAGCAAAACAACAAACCTTTTTCAACTGATGGTTGCTTCAAGTCTGGAATCTCATGAAACACATTTTAATCATTTTCTCACTTAGTTTACACAAGTTTAGTTAATTCATTTTTGTTTATACCCTTATGTATGTGTAGATAATGCTTATTATATTTTTTTCAGAGATGATGCCATGTCCCAAAATAGAGTCTTGGGTAATCCTAAAAATTAATATATTTATTGTCGCATAATCCATTTGTTTGCCTTTGGTTTTGCACATCAGGTTAAACTGATATTAGGACTCCACATGCCTTAAAACTTATTCAAAAGAAGCATGTTCAAATACTCAAAAGTTATAACACTACCTTTTTGAAGCCGCTGTGTTATTGTCAGGCTTCTCCGAGAACCTGAAAAAAAATCTGCTTTTAATGGGCCAGCTCATTAAAATAATTTTGTTAAAGTGACAAATATTTTTGCAAGCATGTGAAAGCCACCCCAAAATTCTGTTTTGCACACATGCACACACATACACGTTTTCAAGCATTCTTCCAAATCATTTTCAAAGCACACATAACATTTATGGATAACTTCTGGAAATTGCTTCCAGAGATTCCCCTTAGTAAAATTAACAAATTAACTGACTTCAGTTGTTCAGTCTAGCTTCGGATAATTTACAAAACTTTATGTAATATCTATATTGATATCATACTGAGATATGAGCCTAATAATTTATAAAGAACAGAATCCATATTTGCTATTTTGCCTAGATGCATATTAAATCTGTGACTGAATTTACACAGCACACAAAATCATTATGTGAGATTTGATTCTGATTTACTGTGCTCTCCATTGTTGTTTATAAGCCATGGTTTATAGCTTAGCATTTTGTGTGTAAACCCAGGCAACTATGATTTATTCAATAAATCATTGTTTAAAAAAACTGCAGGGTAACACTACATTTGCATAATCTAGACCAATATCAATCTTATATGAATTAATTGGAAGGTCACCCCAAAATTTAGTTATATACTAGTTTTCTACAAAGATATTACTATTAATGCTAAAACTTTTGTATTTACATTAAAAAAATTTATATTGTTGTTTTATCTTATTATTAGCTGCCCTGAGTCATTTGATAGCAGTGTGGATGGCATATGAATAATAAAATAAAATAAAATAATTGATGCTTCTGCGTTCCAAGCCCAACCCCCACATCATATTTTGGAATGATATATGAACTCAGTTACTTATCTTTCTTCTACCTTTGGCAATATCATGTATTTTTGATAACGGGACCAAACTTGCAGGATTCTAAATGGGATTTCAGATTTGTATAATACCTGGCATTTCCTTTAATAAAATAAAGGTTCTAAACAATATATGTATTAAAAGAAACAGAAAAATATTGATATAGTGAAATATTAAATATGTAGTACTGTATTAGATTTCAACAGTTACTATGTATTATCTATTGTCAGTTATTACTCTGCTTTCTACTTTCTGAAGGGTCATACATATCCTAATAGTCTGCTCATTTAATTAGAGAAAGGTGCAGAAGAAGCCTCAAGGACAATAATTAATTCTGACAGTTCACTTTTTGTTGTTGTTCAGGGATGACATACTATCTTTCTCAGCAGTTGCCTGCCTTTCTCTTACACATCTAAGGCTTAAATATATTCATAAACCTATGCCTACACAAGACTAACCATTTGCAGGTGAATATTTAATAAGATTATGCTTTTGTACACAAATGCTTCTGTGGCAAAACTATTTATGAAGGGTTGAGACTCAGAAAGTCCCTTAGGAGAATCTGTGGCAGGAATACTGATGCTTGGAAATGGTAAAGCGGGATTATATTTCTGTATGTAACGGTTGTTGAACATTGGCCACCTTAAGACCTGTGCACTTCAACTCCCATACCATACATGCCATTGCCTGAGAGATGGAGAGCAGGGATGCATTTCTTAAATCCAGATTCAGGTGGCTTTCTGGCCCCACCGCAGACCTTTATTGGGAATTGAGACATTCAGTTGTTTCTTGTCTCAATTAACTGGAAATTAATATCTTTTCAAGCCAGTGAAGACAGTGACTTCGTTAGGTGGGTGCTGTCGGACCATTGCCACATAAGGGGAGAGGGGCTCATCCAAAATATTGTTTCGAATTATAAGACAGGCCAATATTAAAAGGATATAAGTAGACAAAATTTGTGATTCCCCCCCCCCACATATTCTTGCTAGTTTAGTGACCTAGTGATATTAATGAAAAAAAATTACATTGGCAAAGTATATAGTGAAAAGAAAACATCTTGACTTTCAGAGATTTTTAAAAAATCTCAGAGTGTAACTCTAGATGAATCTCTAACCTGGAGAAGCTCGAAATATTTTGCTGTACAGTAGTCCAAAATTTTGTGTCCCCCACTTGCATTTTTTAAATAGGAAAAATGGTTAGTACCACGTTATAGCAAAGAATGAAAAAATAGTGTTTTTTTTCCCTTAGGAATTTTTGGATTATCACATACTTGGTATGCAACATGCAATTCATATCAATATGGATATACTTTTACCCTGGATTGTACAGAGATTTAAGGACATAAGTGCACAATTAGATATTGCACAGGTGACATCAGTTAAAGCTTGCCCCTG
>JANHGC010004714.1:59140-78811 GCA_027560395.1 Boaedon fuliginosus | reverse complement strand
TTTATTTATTTATTTATTTATTTATTGGATTTATACCCCGCCTCTCTTCACCCGAAAGGGGAACTCGAGGCGGCAACTCTGTTGCTGTTTGTTGCTGTTTAGGTTTTATTCTGTGTATTCCACTTTTTAATTGGGACAGTCAACATGAAGTTTCAGAGTCTTGTATTCCAGAATCATGCTGACTACAGTTGCTGAAAATCAGTACTCAATTGCTTCTCATTTGGAAGTGGATTTTCATGAAAACTGTAAAATCTACCACAGTTTAACTAGAGTATTAGAAAAATTGAGTCTGCTATTTATTTAACTTCAGCTCCTAGGAGCTGGATCCATGACACAGCCCTGCCCATTTTGCCTGATTGCTGTGTCCTTGTGACCTTTGGCCACTGAAGGCTTTTTCCCAAGTCCTGGATTTTAATTTATGTTCAGGTTTCGTATTTGTGTGCATTGTGATTTCTCTTTTGTGAACTTTTGGCAACTGGGCAATAGAGAATTTAATGCAGCAAGGGTGATCAAATAAACTGTCTCCTGTAGTATATCTGTAGTATAAGGCAATCCTGTACATTTGTTTTAATGCTCATTAGGCTGCCCCTTGAATAATTTTTTAATGCAGGAATCCTACATTCATATGTCAGGAAAACATCCATTTGATTTTAAACAGCTTAGTGATACCTGCTTCTCTATTTCCCTTTAAACAGTATGAAAATATAGAGCTAGTGGATCATACTCTGATCAGAAGTTGTATGTGAAATCAAACATTAAGTGCACAAAATATTACTGAAAGGCTAAGTGAAACTCATTTGCACCTGCTCTCTGGCCTACTTCAGTAGTGGTAATTTTGTTCAAAAATATTAATGTAATTCAATTAGAGGTGCAGTAAAATCATATCAGGCTTTGATGCCATTTCTGAATATTCTTGAATTACGGGTACGGGGTATAGAGGAGTAACCACACACAGTAGGTCTTCTCAGGAAAATAAAACAAAAAGCTAGGAACTTAGATCACTTCCATGTCTGACAAAAGAGAATGTATGAGCAGGAAACCACAAAGGACTAAATTGTTCAATGGAACATGATTCCAAACTTATCAATATAGGGACCATACTCTAGAGTACCTGATTTTACAATTTCTACTGGTCAATTGCTTTCATATTGTTGTTATACACCATCAATTCTCCCTGCTAGCATATTTACATATTTGGGTTGACTAGTTTTGTAGAAGAAAACTCAAAGCTAAAATGTATTTTAAATATTATTTTATGTCTCCTAATAGTCATCTAGGAAAATAGATTGTAAAAAGAAAAATGAATGTAGCTAATATATTGCTGCATCTTAATTTTAGAACCACATTGAACCAGAATTTTCTCAAGCCTGCTGGGAAGTCTGCATTTGCAGTTCTAAGAAATCTGGAATATGGCATGTAGGGGATGACTATTATAAACTAACAATAATTCATATTTGCCAAAAATCAATCTTTATAATGCCAACATAGATTTAACTATACACAAAAGGCCCTTAACTGATCTTAAAGAAAAAAAAGGGGAGGTGGGTATGAGGCCTCATTAATACTTACTGTACATTTGTTTTGTTTATCATATTTGTTGAGCTGCCCATCTCATATAGCAACTCCAAGTATTTGGGAGACCACCAAAACATGCCAGGACTGTACACTTGAGTGAGAAGCTGAAAACACATTCTGGAAGTCAAGCCACCTCTGCATTGCTGCCATGAAAATTACATGGATCTGTCTATGATATCATTAAGCTTCATGAAGGTTTTATCTTTTACATACGGGACAGAAATTTCAGAAATTTGTCTGCCATTGAGTAAATGTGCCATCAATCCTTCCTTGTCTCAGCACAAAAATGATATAATAAAATTGCTAGTTGTGTATTAAAATTGGTTACCTGCAATGCCAATCCCAGATTCCATTGTAACCCTGTCAAATTGTATTGTTTTGATTTATAGATGCTGGATGCTCTAGCCAACTTGACTTTTTTCCCTTCTGAAACTGTTGCAGCCACCTTCCAAATGTCTCCAGCCCAGAGGAAAACATCCACCAAGTTGGGGCACTTTAGCATGAAATGAGTAGGTTGATATTACTATATAATTCCAAGATTCCACTTGGGTTCAGTGGGCTCGTCTATCCCTCTTTCCACACCCCATGTCGATATCTCACAAATTCAAAATAATGTTACATAAAACATATTGGAAAATGCCTCATCCCAAGCATTTTATGTACTGCTAAATGAACTGAGCCACTCCAACTAGATTTTAATTTGCCAATATAATTCAAAGCAAGGAAATGTAAGGAGAGAAAGAGGAAGGAAATATATGGCTGTTGGGCAACCAACTCTCCTATAACAGCGGGGCAAAAGTTTGAGACTGACAACTAATAATGTGACTAACTACAATAATTATGCTGCTCCTGTTAGTACTCATTTAGATTACTGCAAACCACTCTACAGAAAATGTTGTTGTTCCAAAGCACAGCAGCCTAACTATTATCTGGCACTCACCTGTGGTAGCACATTACTTAATCTAGTTCTACAGCAGGGGTGTCAAACTCAAGGCTCGTGGGCTGGATCCGGCCTGCTCGGTGCTTAAATCTGGCTTGCAGGGTTGGCCTGGAAATAGCAAAGGACCAACCCATGGCTGCACCCTCGTGACTAATTTTCAACCTGGATGGCTGCCTGCAGCACCCTGCCAGCCAAAACGAGGTGTGGGGGTGCGTGTGGCTCCCCATGTTCCATTTTGGCCAGCAGGGTGCTGCATGTCATCCAGACCAAAAACGGCCCTCTGTAGCCCGTTTTGGCTGGTAGGGTGCTGCAGGAAGTCTGTCCCACCTCCCCACCACCACTCGCCAGCTTGCGGAGAACTACACTGCTGATCCGGCCCTCGGAGAAATCTAGTTTGACACCCGTTCTAAAGGGTCTGCATTGGCTTCCTATTGGGTCTCAGCTGCAATTTACAGTGCTGTTGTTAACCTTAAAGCTCTTTATTGGCATCAAGTTACTTTCTTGCTTGCTGGGACAAACAGAAGAGGTGGTTGTCCACTTAGGGAGATGTGGAGAGTTGATAAACAGAAGCACTGCTTTTCGGTACCAGTGCTAGACCTCTGGAAGGCTTCCGTTAGAAGAGTGTTTAGCTCAGACTTTGGCTGTCTTATTGAAACAAGATAGAGCTCTTCCACAATGCATTTGAGATTTTTGTTTTTTTGAGTTATGGTTTGCATGTTTAATGTTGTATGATTTTAACTGGACCATGGATGTCTTAATATTCTTTATATTCCTGCAGAGCTGGCAAGAATTCTGTGGCATTGTAGCAGCATATATAAATGTAATAAATATTAACATTCAGAAAACTAGCAAAAGTAACTAGATCTCAAAAGCAGTTACTATGTGTTGTACAAAGTCGAACTGTGATTTTCCATAAGCAACACATTTCCCAATATACAAATAGGAAATACATTAAAGAATATACAGCATAAAAGCATGATTTTGTTGGGCTGAAAATCCACTTGCTCCTAGTTGCCATTAGATTTCTGTCGAAGACATTCTTGACTAGTAAGTTATGAGACAGATACATTCAAGTGGCAAATAAATATTTAATTCTATTTTTTTAATATCACTTAATTTTAAAAAGTCTTTCAGGATGCAGAGCATCTACAAATGATATCATAATCCTTACGTTATTCACAAAAGAATGTGAATTTCCATTCTCTTTAGCATGAAAACAGGTGTACAGCATTTTATAAATCTTCTCAACTGCAAAAAGTTTGAGAAACAATGACTTAAATGAACATATAACTGAAATGTAAGCATGTATACTTGTAAGTCCCATAAAAACGGAGAAGAAATACTTTCAAGTATAGAACTACAGCCTTAAACCTGTTGAAATCTATTTAGGCTGAAACTTTTATTTGACGGCAACGTTAGTCTTAACTATGCCTATATACAAAATAAGCTAAAAGATTACACAATTCTCACTTGTTAACTATCCTGTGTTGGAAAAATTGCAATTGTCATCCAATAAACATTTACCTTTCTTTTTAAAAATGGAAAGTTCAGAAATACTTCAGGTGGTTACCACTTCTCACTTGAATTCTTATTTTGTAGCAATTTGAGTAAGCAATATGGGTACAAAGGGTAAATGTGACTTTTTAAATTGTAATACAGTACTATACCTTAGTTCATAGTAAATGTTTACTCATTTTTAATTATATATATGGGGGAAGGCAAGTAGCATATGTTTAATTTTATTTTTGCCCTGATTTCTTTGTAAGTTCCTTGAATCAGTAATCTGCTTTTTCTTGTTACAAATATTATTTATTTATTTGAATTTATACCCCGCCTCATTTCCCCAGTCAGGGGAATTACAAGGCAGTAAACAACACAGAAATAGTTATTTTTATTTCATTTTTCTGTTGAACCCTTTCAGAGTTCTTGTATAGAAAAAAAGTGGCACCCTAATCTTTTTTTAAAAATAAAATAAAGTTGAGCCCACTGAATTAACAACATAACGTCAACAGAAAATACCATACAATGCACATAATATTGGAGTTAAGCTAAAGAGATTATCTTTAAACCAACTTGAAAATAAGTTTGTCTGAAAACATGTTTGTATTTACTCTCAAGTGAGGGAGTAAGACTGCAAGCACAAATCACTTCACAACGAATATTTTCAAATGTGGGGGGAGGGGCGGGAGAAGGGAGTCTTATCAGGGTTTATGTTAAAGCCAGCCTCTTTTTTCTTCTTCTCCGCTCCGTCTTTACTTTTCCATGTGGAAAAGGTTATCAGACAAGGCAGAAGAGGCTGCTCCCTTTTGGCGGAGCCATGCACAGATTCTGACAATGTAATACGCAAGAATTTTAGGCTAACATGATACACAGCTCCGGCTTGCACTGAAGCTCAATAAGGAAACCGGACACAAACAAGCACGCATATTACACACACACACATATCACACGCGACCAGGTCAAAAGTTGACTGCCTCGCCAGCTTCCCTTCGGATCCTTTCTTGTTCCGTCCTGGCAGAGCTGATTTTCCGCCCAAGGTAACAAACAGCGTGAGTAGGCGCCGGAGGGGGAATTAGGTGGGGATCGTCGTGTCCGTTCCTGCTGGCTAAAGGTCCGGGCCGGATTTTGCACCTTGTCCCCGGGACTGCCTCACGGCCTGGAGGAGCTGGAGCTGCTGCGGCTGTGTTTATTGAGCGCTCTTGTCCTGGTATCACTCCGCTGGCATGGACGAGGACGCGGCGGCGGAGGAGGTGGAAGAGTAACGCACTTGATCCTTGTGATGGTGGCAGAGGAGCAGCAGCGGGCAGAGCAGAGCCCGAGCCGGTCCCTCTGCGTGTAGCAGCTACGCGGACGCTCTGCCAGTCCTTCGAGCCAGCTACCTTTTGCAGATCGGCCCGGGATTGTTCACGTGTTGATTTCCCCCAGCCGGAGGATTTGTTTTTTTAGGTTCCTGTTGAAAAATACAACTGAGCAGCCAAAGTACTTTGAGAACACGGTGCGGCATAAACACCCAAACTTTTTTCCCCTCCCTTTTCTCTCCCTCCCCTCCCCCCGGAAAGAAAACACAATTAAGAAAGCGGCGTTGCCTGTCTCCTGATGGTGTGAGGTGTGAATGCGTTGTGGGTCGTACATGTGTGTTCCTTGACCAGTGGGTGCCCGTCCTAGGTATTTTGTGAAGGCGGAGAGTGCGAGTGCGGAAAGGCTCTTATCTCTACACAAGGCTTTTGGGGACGTTCCCCCCCCCCCGCTTTATGTTTTAATACACGGGGGAGACCAAGAAGGCTTTCGGTCCGGCATTTCTTTCGGAAAGGATGGATTATTTAAAAGGGGAGCAGCTCTGAGCTCTCCTCCTGGGAGTTTGTAACCGAGCGGCGGCGGCGGATGCCTCGTTTGTTGATTGTGTCTGGCGATAACCTTACAGCACCACCTCCGGGTTTGGGCTTTCTGCTTTTGGCGTGTTTTTTTTTTACTCCTCCCTCCTTCCCATCCGAGGGGATCGGCAAGAAAGAGGTTTTTGCTTCGTGGTTTACAACCCCCAAACATTTTTGCTTGGGTCCGTTAGGGTTTCCATGGCCCACTGAAGAGTATCCCAAGAGGAGGATTTCCCCCTCCTTCGGCGTTTCTGCCTGCTGTGTGGCGCCCGCGTGTAAAAGGAGAGGGGAGAAAAAGTTCTTCCAAAATAGTGTGCGCGGGGAAGGGGATGGGGGATTTTCCAACCCCCGCTGCCGCCACGAACGGCAGCAGCATTTGTCTCAACAATAACCTGAGCAGCAGCCTTGGCGGGGCCGGGATCGGCGTGAACAGCGCTCCCCACGGGCCTCCTCCCGGTCACAATGCTACACATAGCGGCGGCGGCACTAACGGGAGCGGCGGCGGCGGCATTCCCAAACACAGCACCGTGGTGGAAAGGCTCAGGCAGCGCATTGAAGGCTGCCGGAGACATCACGTCAGCTGCGAGAACAGGTACCAGCAAGCCCAGGCCGAGCAGCTGGAGCTGGAGCGAAGGGACACCGTGAGCCTCTACCAGAGGACACTGGAGCAAAGGGCCAAGAAATCGAGCTCCGGCGGTGGCAGCAAACAACCACATTCGAGCAAACAGCCACAAGATGCCGAGCCTGCCACAGCCGAGCAGAGGAACCACACACTGATCATGGTAAGGGGGCGGGCAAGGGGGGCTGGGGGCGGCTGCGGAGCGCTTGTGGGCAGGCGCTCTCTCATTTAGCCCTCGCTTCTCGCCTGAACGGATGTAGGAGTTTGGGAGGGGAGCGAGCGAGGGATGCTTGGCTGAAACCGGGGAATGGGCGGGGAGAGGAAACTTTGGTCCTATAACTAATAAGGGAATCCAGGAAGCAAAACGGACCATTTGAAGAAGAGTTGGAAGCTCCGCATGGCGGAGGCGGCCGGCTCAGCCAACCGCGCTCCCTTTTTGCCAACTCCTGACGGGGTTTCTGAAATACTGGGTGGTGGAAGGCATGGTCTCGTACACGCCGCCTCTCTCCCCAACCCCTGGTCCCTTAAGACTACCGGACAACAGATAGATGGGCGCTTGGGGATTCGCCTTTGGAATCGGAGGCTCAGAGCTTGGGAGGGTTCGGGACGTCTTCGGACGTCAAAAGCGGTTGAGGGGAGCCGGAGAAAGCAAGCAAAGGACGCGCGCCTGTGCAAAGGCGAGCGTGGGTACGTGTCTGGAAGAATGAAGTGGAAGGGGGGGCGGAGAAGTGGTGGTGGTGGGGAGACTCGCTGCCTCTTTAAATCCAGCGGAGGGAGAACTTGTGGGCTGGCTCTGCCGAGCGGGAGTGACAGCTCTCGGAAGAAAAGTTGGGCAGGCTGTTCCTCGACCGGCAGCGCGTGAGAGTGGGGGTGGTGAAGCAGCCCAATCAAGCCTCTTGAAAGCAGCCATCAGCCACTCATCAGCCACCTCGGCTGGATTAAAGAACAAAACAAAAAGCAAAAGGCGAAACTTTTCTTGATCTTTTAAAAGGCTCGGAAGAGACCAGCAAAAGGGCGGCAGTTGGTCTGTTGGTGGCGTAATGACTCCGAGGAGCAAGTGGCGCTTCCCAAGTCTCGCTGCTAAAACGCGCTCATTATAAAGGGCGGGCGGCGGATAACATCAGGGGCTAACGAGCTTGTGGGAAAACAAAGTGCGCCCTGCTTAGCTTTTATTGAGTACCTTTCAAGAAGAATCATTTCCTGCTAGCTGCTGGTTAGCCTCCCCGCTCCCGCCCTTCAAATCTAGGATTTTACTCTTGTACATGTTTCTTGGGAATAAATCGCAGCGAACGACGTTAGGGTTTAAGTCAAAGTACTGTAGACTTCCTCAAGGTTAGCGGTATTAACCTACTAGACCAAATCGGGCAGGAAGTAGGTTAATATCGTTACCCCTGCGTAAGTCCGCTGTACTCGGATTTAAGCCCTACGGCGTTCACTGAGATTTACTCCCAAGAAACGTGTACAAGAGTCAAAGCTTGGGTGTAGAGGCCGGGCGGAGGGCGAGTTTGAGGCTAGTCTGTTAACTCATCTGTTCTCGTTAATGCCCGTTTTCCAGTTGAGTGGAATAAGGATAGCGTAGTTGGAAGAAGAGATTTTGAAATCTTGCGCACGTAGAGAGATGGTGTACGCTGGAGGCGTCTTACCGGGCCGCAGGCACTAGTTTGGTTAAGGGAGGCATTGTTTGTTTAGTTGGCAGCTGCACTTCTAGGCTTAAGTCTTTTAAATCTACATAACTGGATAAGGGATTGCGGCGTGGAAGACTTCTCCTGCGTCTTACTTACCAAATTTATTAAAACCTGTATCCGACCCTAATCTTCAAGCATGCAAGCAGAAACACAATTCCTCGACCTAACGGGACCTGCTTACTCCTCGACCCTGTCGCTGTAGGGTTGCAAACGCTGGGCCAAAATTGACCCCCCCTTGCGCAAGGCCACATAAAACACGTGCTCATTCGTAAAGGAGAAGAGCAGCGGCGGGTTCACGGTTCATTGGCTTTCTTCTTCCTAGGGCTGGTGCGAGAATCGGTATCTGCCGGGAGACAGTTGAAGCATCCCCCGCCCCTGTGCGGCCTTCCCCGCCGAAGGCCACCCCAACCAGCTGGCGTCTGCCTGACAAAGCCGCCACGCCTCCCCTCCCCTCCCTTTCAAGGCGGAGGGATGGAAGCCCCGAAGGCGCGGATTGGCGAGGGGGTTTAGCCGCAGAACGGCAGCCCGAAAACTTGATGGGTGTTGCGGCGACCGGAGAATGTGGGCGGGTGGCGAGAGAAAGGAACTGATGTTCTCGCCTTGCTCGCGGCGGCGGCGGCGGCTCCTCCCACGACGGGAGAGGAACAATTTGTTGACTGAACCGTCTTGTTCGCGCTGCGCGCGCGCGCCTTCCTCCTGCGTGGGGCCCGCCTCGTTCCCTCCCACTGCCGCGCGAAAGGCCGGCTCCAGGCGGGGCTCGCCGCGGTTCTCTCTACGCCCCCCGCGGCGAGTCCCGCCGCTTTGTCTTCTCGGCGCTGGTCCTTAAGCCTTCGCCGGGGGCTCCTTAACTGGGCTGCAACCTTTACTCCCCTCGGCCCGTCGGGCGTGTCTTTAATAATGAGAGCCGGAGTCCTAACTAATTTGGGAAACCTCGGCTTAGAGAAGAACTTAACGCTCCCGAAATAGCGTTCCTCCACAGAGCGCGGCTCTCCCGCCTTCTCGCTTTTCCTCTCTCGGCCTGGGTGGAGAAAATGAAACCCACTCAACTTTGTGGGCGGGCGCGAGAGAGGAGAAAGAGGCCACCCTCGACGGAGACAGCGCCGGGGCGCTTTCCAAGCCCTGCAGGGAAAGGGCGAAACAGGCAGGGGAGCGCCCTCAACCCCACGCGCGTGTTCCGCACGCTCCGCTCCTGCCCTCGATCAGGCGCGCGCACAGCCTTGCGAAGAAAGGCGGGAAGGGAAGGAAAAGGCCCACAGATCGGGGAGGGGGGGAAAATACGCAGGAGCGAAGCGAGGCGAGTCGGAGAAAAACGAAGCAGAAAGGGGGAGGCCCTTCTTTCCCTCGCAGGAAACTCTGGAGGCTTTGCATGCTGGTGTTGGCTTAGGCCAGTCAGAAATGGAGGTGCATGAGCGAAGCCTTTTGTTCGGTAATCAGGTTGGCGTTGAGTCCTCAAGCTGTTTCGATGCCGTGTTCCCCAATAGGGTTTCCATTTACAACACTAAGTAATGAACCCAAGCAAACGGTCTTCCCATTCCAACCATTTCCTTTCCCTTTTAAACTCGCTGCCCCACCAGTTAAACGGTCGGGTGTTACCCGTCACGGGAAGTGGGACGGTACAGCTCTGCTGAATCTCATTACCATCCTAAAGAGATTAGCTGCTTGAATGTGCCCTCTGGAGTAGCTTTCTCCAACAGAAATCTTAAAGCAGCTGGTGTAATATCCATTTTGATTAAAATATGGATATTACTTTAGTTTCAATATTTTCCACCAGAAATTCAATCACTATTGATTGCATTTGCTTTCTTCCAGCTAGGAGCAGCAAAATTCAGATAACACTTTTTCTACACAAAAACCATGATATTCTTGTTAAAGATGCCAATTTTACAGTTCTGGTTGCTTCATGAGTACTGAGTCAGAATTCAAGCCTTAGAAGAGGACTCTTCATGTCGAAGCCATAATTTTTCAGTAGCCATATTTATTTATTTAATTTATCTGTTTATTTGTATCCACCTTTATTATTTTATAAGTAAATCAAGGTGGTGAACATACCCAACATATCCCTTCCTATTTTCCCCATATCAGCCACCCTGTGAGATGGGCTGAGCTGACAGACTGACCCAAAGTCACACAGCTGGCTTTCAATACTAAGTTAGGACTTGAACTCAAGGTCTCCTGCTTTCTAGCCTTGTGCTTTAATCACTAGATCAAACTGGATCTCAGACCATGCTGGAATATGATTTATAAAAATAATGTTACAACATATTTAAGATTTCCCCTTTATATGACATAAAAATTATAATCTGATGGCAACATTTGAGGTCTCCTTCCAAGGCATTCATATTTGGGACCATTGGCTCAGGTTAGTAATGCGAATCCAATCAATCTGCTGCTGACTAAACTTATGGCACATACTTGGGCATATTTATATTAAGGTATTTCCCTTCATTATAATTCATTATAATGCTGTTTTCAATAGCTGTAAAAGAGCTTCAGTTATAAGGTAGCCAGGAGAGAAGTGCTATAGTTCTGATTGAAAATCTGGTCAAGATTTATTTTTCTTTTTGAGATTTTTTTTTTGCAGCAAGTAGCATTTTTTTTAAATAATAGGAAGATGCCAGAAATTGTGTGATGTCTTCTGCGCTACTTTTAAATCCAGTCTGCATGGGATTTTCAGAAAAAGGAATGTTTGTCCTCCTTTTGGTTATCTGTGACAGATAAACAGTCCAGATACATCTTCCTACTTGATACATTGGTTTGTGCTTTTTGAATTAGTAGAATTTATAGAATACATACTTCGTGAAATTATAAAACAGTAAAATAAATTTATATTATTATATATATATTTAGAATAAAGTTAAATAGTTTATCTTCTTGCCGTTCCTTTTAATTTAATAGCAGAAATTGCATATTTACTTTGAAAGACTTCAGAGAGACTTGTGCTCATAGTCATTATTAGGTTTATATCCTGTCTTTCCTTTGGTGGTTCAATGCAGTGTATATAACATGCCATCCTCCAGACTGTCATTGCAATAGATAAGTAGGTGGAACTGAGGCAGTGAGTTTCTGTGGCTAAGGGTGGACAAGTATATGTCTACAGTCATAGTACAAGAAATTAACCACTATACCATCAGAGCTTTTATATAAACTGAAGTGAGGACAGTGGCATGTCCCCCCCCCCCTTTGTTTTTTTTTTTTGTGCTATTGACAGAAACATTGAAATCTCATGGGGGGTGGGAAGTAAAATATGAAAAATTTCAGAAATACTTCTCAATTCTGAGTGAGATTACAGATTGCTCCTAAGGATAGGATTTCTCATATGTGGCAGTTTTGATCTAGTTTACAGCCTGTTCTTAGTTCACCCTTTGAAAACTAATAGTCACAATCCATTTAGGTGTTAATTTTATCCAATCAAAATGCTCATTGTAATGGTAAAATAAGAGGATTTTCTGGAGCAGAAATAGTAAAGGGGTAGCACAAGAGGAGATGTACTTCATTGCTAGTTCTGGTTCTCCCAATGTTTGATTTTAACTTTAGGTTCTTAATTTTAATGTGGGGGCTCTGAGAATCTAGCTCTCTACTTAAAAATAAAAGCTTCTCATCCTTGTATAAGATACTACACATGTGAAGAGCATAATTTAATATTCATAAATTTTGGGTTTTGCTGAAAATAACATTCTGAGGACCGTATTGGTTGGAAACATGGGGGAGAGGCCTTCATCCTGCAGTGGATAGACAATGGCTAAAATGATGATGATGATGATGAAGAAGAAGATGGTAGCAGAAAAAAAGATGAAAATTGTGCACAGATTTATTGAATTATGTGAGCTTTTTCTCTAGTGGCCTAGTCTTTAATATAATCCAGTTTCATATTATTCTTATAGAGTTGGATATTTCTCAATGCTAAGCTAGTTAGTTTTCCAACTTCCAAAATTGGAGTAGAAAAACATTAGCAAACTATTAAAATACACTGTTTCCCCAAAAATAAGCCCTAGCCTGATTTTTAAACATCCACCTAATAAAACTCTTACCCAAAAATAATCCCTAATGAAGAGCCTGGGGTTAGGCATGGCCAGCACAGGAAACAGTGAGGATGTGGGGTCCGACGGTGTTTAGCAGCAGCTGCAGAATTGCACAGCTGCACAGCAGAGTTGCGCAGCTGCACAGCAGACTTGAGTTGGTTACCTGTCCAAGCAGGGGTGGAGGCAGGTGATCGGGACATGCCTGGAGCAGGTGGGCAGCTCCAGGATGCTTGTCTTTGCATGGCGGCACCGGTGCCAGAGGTACCCGGGGGAAGGCAGGCAATCCCAATATGCAACATAAGCTGCAGGCAAGCTGAGTGATGTGAAGACAAGCCTGTGGCCGCCTGCCCACTGCCTCTCAGCCTGCATGATGCATCTGTATTGCGTGTCTCCCCCCGTGCCTCTGCTGCCTGAACAGGTAATCAACTCAGGCTGTGCAGGCCCAGAGTGCGCCGACCAAGGGACCAGAGGGCTACAGCTGCTGCTGGACAGTACTACTATTATAGAGGACTACTATTATAGAGAGAATATTGTATAGAGGTTTTAATGTATTTTAAATGTATTTTTATGATAGGTTTTAATTTAGCATTTATTTAATTTTTAATTAATTGATTGTTTGCGATGAGTGGTGGTATGGTTGTGTGCGATGAGTGGTGGTATGGTTGTGGGGAGGGGACCCTCCCACCAGTGGGATATGGTGGCAGAGGGTGGAATGGGATGGATGGCCTCTTCAAGGGGCGAGGGTCGGCCAATCTCAGTGGTGTCTGGGAGAGGCAGATATGGTGAGAGCTGTAGCGTTAGCCATCATCAGGGAACACGTACTCGCCAATTGTTGGTGGTACCGTGTTCCGACCCCTCTGGCTCATCTCAGGGGCCCACTGGTTTGGGAATTCAGAGCCCTGGGCTCCGGCTGTTATTTTTTTAATGCCAGGTCGGTTGTTAATAAAGCTCCTCTGATCCAGGAATTGATCCTGAAGGGGGATGACCTGGTGTGCACACCGAGACTTGGTCGGAGGGGGGTGTTTCCCTCACAGAAATGTGCCCCACCGGGTTTCAGGTGTTGCACCAGCTGCACCCCAGGGCAGGAGTGGTGGGGTGGCAGTAATTATGCGCCAGGATTTCCATCAATGGGTTGGCATACCTCCAGAGATAGACGGGTGTGAGTCTCTCCTTCTGAAGTTGGACTCAGGGGTTCAGTTGAGTCTGTTGCTGGCGTACCTGCCTCCCAGCTGCATCGCATCAGCTCTGCCTGTGTTGCTCGAGGGGGTTGCTGGACTGGCGGTTGAGTTATCCAGGCTGATGGTGCTTGGGGACTTCAACCTGCCATCCCTGGGTGACACCTCAGAGTTGGCACAGGAGTTCATGGCCTCTATGGCAACCATGGACCTGACCCAAGTATTTCAGGGTCCGACTCATAGGGGGCGACACACACTCATTCTAGTTTTTATCTCGGAGCATTGGCGCTGTGATCTGGGTTTGAGGGATATAGTAGTAGAACCCTTGCCATGGTCAGATCACTTCATTATTCAATTGGATTTCCTGACCACCGCCCCACCCCGCAGGGAGGCAGGACTGACTAGGTGGTTTCGCCCCAGGCATCTAATGGACCCAATTGGGTTTCAGAGGGAGCTTGGGGAGATTCCTGATTCCTTGGCCCATAGCTCGGCTGAGTCCCTGGTGGCTGCGTGGAATAATGCTGCTGCTGGGGCCCTGAATTGGGGTTTGCCTTTGCGACCTCTCACCATTCTCAGACCCCAGAGGTCTCCTTGGTTTACTGAGGAGTTCCAGGGGATGAAGCATCGGAGGAGACCTAGAGCACTGCTGGAAGAAGGGAAAAGCTGAATCTGACGAAACACTATTAGGAGCTTATATTAAGACCTATTTGGTGGCAATAAAGGTGGCAAAGCGTTCTAACTATGTCGCTCTTATTGCGTCCGCAGACTGTCGCCCAGCCGCCCTGTTTAGGGTGACTCGTGCTCTCCTGAGACCAGTGGAGACCAAGGAGCCCTTGCAGGGTAGAGCTGAGGAGTTTGTTCAGTTCTTGTCGGACAAAATCGCTCAGATTCGGTCGTACTTTGACTCCGGCTAGACAGAGTCCATTGAGGTGACTGGGGCGGGTCTTAGTCCTGTTATCTGGGATGGGTTTGTTCCTGTGGCCCCAGTATCTGCACAAAAAAGATGCTACAGTTTTCTCACCTACTCCTGAAGAAATGAAGGTGATGGAGCCCCAGAGGCAAAGCCTCTTGGTCTGAACACAACAATCCAAAGTTTAGAGGATGTGTCTTTTCTGCTAATACTTAGGAAGGCTGTGAAAACTGTTTTCTATAAGGCCTTCAAAGATGAGGCTGTCCTATAATGGCGGGCAACAATTACAGATAATAGTCAAACTAGTTGCTGGCTATATTGGATGATGATATTGTTTTAAATATTGTTTTATGCAGTGGTTTGTTCCTTTTTATGAACTGTAAGCTTCCTGGATGATGTGGCATGAAAAAAGATGTTTAAATAAATACAGACATAAATAAATGATGATTTTGCATGTACAGGTCAGAGAAAACTGCTAGTTTAAGATCCAAATGGCTGCACAGAGACATCTGGGTATTTCCACCTCTTCTATTTCAGCTTAATGGTGCATTGTGTTATAGCTTTTTAGTTCTAGGAATATAAAATCATTACTATTTGATCAGTTCGAACTTGAGATGTTATTGGTTTTTATCTTCCACAAAAGAATTGTAACATAGTTACCACAAAACAGTGAAATCATTACATTTTTTTATGCAGCAGTTATTCAGTAAATAGCAATAATGAAAGACCTTTGGTTTTTACAAGGCTTTGTTAAGAGGTCCCCCTACTTTTCAAAGCTTTAGATTTCTACATTGCTGTTTATGTAGAAATTGATGGGTGGGTGTCTTCATGGTTACTTGCCAAACAAAATGAAAGCTTTTTATTCTACAAATGTTTAACAACATTTAGAGCTTTCCGTATCCTCATTACTAACATCAGCTTAGCCTCCCCATTATAAAGTGAATAAAAATATTTGTTATTTTTCTCTTCTCATGTGTAAAAAAAAATACTACAAACTGCTTAGAATGGAAGATAGAATGAGCAGAGCATAGAAACATGTTATTGTTAATTAAACCAAAGCAGGGTTAGATTAAACAGTGCATATGCATGTGTATGTTTAGCAGTGATTTTTTAATTCAATGTACTGCTTTGTAGAGGTAATTAGAAATAGAAGAGTAGTTAGGGTGAGAAAATACCCATATCCATATCCACCATGTGCTCCAAGTGACACTTCCCTCTTCATCACTTTTGTTTTGAAACTTTCCAAGTTTCCTTTTGATCCTTTTGCTGGAAGAAGTTCTTAAGAGGCTAATTTGGAATAGAGTGATGGTGTGAAGAGAATAATTACTCTATTTTGTCAGGGAGAAGTCATCTTCTTGAGTTCCTCTGGACTCTGTTCATAGGCCTGATCAATATCTGTCTGGGAAGCTATTTAGGAGCTTCCTGCAAGTTGTCTCAGATACGTTACATATGACTTAGAAAACCTTTTGGCAAACTTTTTTGGGGACATTATACAGATAGTACTCAACTTACAACCACAATTGAGCCCAAAATTTATGCTGTTAAGTGAGGCATTTATTAAGTGAATTTTGGCCCATTTTGCAACCGTTTTTGCCATAGTTGTTAACTGAATCACTGCAATTATTAGCAACATGGTGGCTAAGTGAATCTGGTTTCCCCATTGACTTTGCTTGCAGAAGGCCACAAAAAGGGATCACATGACTCCAGGACATGACAACCGTCATAAATGTGAGTCAGTTGCCAACTATCTGAATGTAAATCAGGTGATCATAGGGGTAACTGCAATAATCATAAGTGTGAAAAACGGTCATAAGTCCCTTTTTTCAGTGCCATTGTAACTTCGAATGGTCACTAAATTGACTGTTGTAAGTCAAGGACTACCTGTAATTACTACCATATGTTCTAAGGAAAACATAACAGGAAGTAAAACTATTTGAATCATTTGACAGAACAAAAAAACTAGTCATAATTTGAACAAACATACCCTACATGCAACTGAATGTGACCAAGGAGATGTGTATTCAGGGGTGGGCTCCTACCAGTTCGCTGGTTACCCGCTTCGTGAGCGCACTTTCCGAACGGCTGTCAAACGCACGCTGCGCGCGATCGACTGAGAAGTCTTGGTGATCTGCTGCGCAGCTGTTCTGTCAGAGTGCTTGCAGAACCACACCAAGATTTCTCAGTCGATCGCACGCTGCGCGCGTTTGACAGCCATTCGGAAAGCGCGCCCACGAAGTGGGTAACCAGCGAACCAATAGGAACCCACCCGTGTGTGTATTATGATATGTCTGGCATCTATTTATGTATTTAATAAGTTTATATAGCTGCCCATCTCATACACATGATTTGTTAACAATTGACAATACACCAACCCTTTGTTTTGTCATTCCACTGTGAAAAGGAAGAATGAGCCAGTTCTTAGATTTCCACATATGACAATCTGCATTCTGGATTAGTCCAGAGAAGAAAAGGTGTTTGGGTGCTAAAAATTCCATGTGGTTTAGGAAACACTAAAAAAATGAATGATTTTTTTTTAAAAAAATAAGACCAAATGCAATAACCAACACATGGCGCAAGTTCAGAGAAAGGCTATTAAGATGGTGAATAGTCTGGAAACTAAGTCCTGTGCAGAACAAAGAATATAAATATGTGTAGACTATAGGAAAATTTACCAAGGGGAAGATATGACAACATATCCTATAAGTTTGGAATTGTATACCGGTAGCAAGCACCAAATTGGGCTCCAGATTCTCAGTCTTTGGCTGAAGCTTTGTCTGTACCTTTTCCTGGAAATAGTTATGTCGGTTACTGCTGCTGCAAAAAGAAATATTCTGCAAAAAAGGACCTGCCCCAAAGATACGTGGCAGCTAATAGAGAAAGATGAATGTTTCGTTCTGCAGCTACCTAAATGTATTTGAGGAACTACCAAAACATTAAGAAGGTTTGATCTACTCTATTAATCAGTCTGCAAACTTGTTTTCAATCAACATCTTAAACTTTTATTAGATTTCCATTTTTGCAGTTTCCATTTATGTTCATTAATAGCTGTTAACTGTAGCCAATGCTTTTGTACAGGTTAACAAAAATGTACAGGTTAACAAAAAACTCTGTTAGAAACAATCCCGTTGTCCAATATTTATGATAATTTGATACTTCTCTTAACAAGAGAACAGTGCTGCACTGTGGCTCATCAGTTTTCTCAAGGAAATGCATCTTTATTATAAAAATAAAATGCTTTTAAAAAATATTCAGTCGAAGGCTTCTAACTGAATTCAATGGTGATTGTATAAAAACAAATGGCATTTTAGTTAACTCATGAGTCAAAAAGTAAGTCATCTGAACTGTGATGCTGTAAAATCCAGAACAAGTTCATCCCAAAGTTTTAACAATGTTAAGTAATTTTTATTTAAAATTATTTCATTCAGTTAGAAAATTATTTACTTGAAAAATGGTTGACATCTTGGGGGACACGATCGATCTTTGTGGACAGAAAATTGATGTTACATGAGAAAAACAACATTTAACTGTTTCAGTACTTCTTGCAATTATTAACCCAGCTTCAGTCAAGAGACTAATCTAAGGGAAATGCAGGCCCATACTTTGTAAGGTCATTTGAAAAGTGTACCAATGAAGGTCTGTCTTTAATAAAAGATTTAGCCAATTGAAGCTCTGCACTTAGGTTTCCTATTTTTTTTTATCATTCTCAGGAGCATGTGTTAAAATTTAACAGAGTACATTTAAATCCACTTCATTCCCATGCTCAGGCAAATGTTTTCCTGGTACTAGGATTATATTACAGTTGCTTCCTGAATCTGTTTCGTAATTTGGAAGCACAGTGGTCTGTTATGGTGTTGAAAAACAGTCTTTCTCAACCTCAACAAATTTAAGAAGTGTGGATATCAATTCCCAGAATTCCCCCTAGTGATCCAGTTGGAGAATACCGGGAGTTGAAGTCCACGCATATTAACATTGTTGAAGTTGAGAAACACTGTTTCAGAATTTTTCCTTTTCATGCCTCTCTTCAGAATTAATGTGCCATCAAAAATAGTATTAGGGAACGTTTCCGGGAGTTGGTAGGTAAGTTTTAAACTTTCAACATTTTGTTTGCAGTTTCAGAACTGCTCCAAAAACTATAAACGTTGTACAGTTTTAATGTTGCCTCAATATTCAGATTTTTCTGGTGTAACCGTGTTGTTAGAGGCTCAGATATCTAGTATCTTAAGCATGTGTTCACTCAGGTGGGGGAAGAAGGTATTGATCTGAGTAGTTAATAGCTTCAATTTTTAGATGATCCAATTTTTCAGAAAGGAAAGATGCAGTGATTAAATTGAGTATAGATAAACAATCCTTATAATTTTAACTAAATTTAAGTGGCCAGTCCACCACAACACCAAGGCATTTTAAAGATCTGCCTTAGCAATAGCACTTAGACTTATATACCGCTTCACAGTGCTTTACAGCCCCCTCTAAGTGATTTACAGAGTCAGCTTATTGCCCCCAACATTCGGGATCCTCATTTTACCAACCTTGGAAGGATGGAAGGCTGAGTCAACCTTGAGCGAGTCAGGATCGAACTCCTGGCAATCAGCTGAATGAGGCAGCAATAATGCATTCTAACCACTGTAGCATCACATCTTCAGGTATTTGAAGTGGTGCATTCCTTCTTTTACAAACTGTTGTTTTCATAAACCAAAATACTCATTCTTTTCATGTATAACCTCAGTTATATGAAATATTATTAAATGAAACCAGTGATTAAAGCAATAAAATAATAAATTACAGTAGAGCTTTGGAAATTAAAGCTCAGACCTCGCCAGGTGTGCTGTTTAACACAGTTTTTCCATTACAAGTCATTTGACTTAAAGCCATTTATCAAACAATCATTCAAAGTTACAACAACCAAGTCATGTACACTTGGTCTTTGCACTTAAGACCATCACAGCATCCCCACAGTCATGTGATGAAAATTCAAATGCTTGGCAACCAGTGTGTATACAATGGTAATAGCATCCGTGTCAGCAAAAATACTGTAGATAAGATGCGATGATCATGCCCAATATGACTGTGAAGAAGTAAGACTCTAAAAAGGACTTGTCTAGATTAATAATACATACATTTATTTATATACATATATATTTACAGGTATTTTACACATTTGAGTAGAGCATTCTACTGAAGCATTACCCTATGTGTGTATATATATATATACACACACACACACCACACACACACACACACACACACACACACGGAAAAGGAACAGACCATATACCACAAAGTTCAGATAGAAGAGAAAGGAAAAGCAAAAGGGTTCTGGGTAGAAGTTCTGTGTTCTTCTCTGATTGGTTGCTTTAATCACATGTCCATAATCTCTCAT
>JANHGC010004714.1:32341-47031 GCA_027560395.1 Boaedon fuliginosus | reverse complement strand
GCACGTGCAACCTTCCGCGTTCCCCTGGGCGTTTGCGTGCGCTCACCCACCCGTCCATGTGTGCACAACCGCAGAGCCGAAACACAGCTGATCAGATGAATCACAGCTGTGCTTCCAACCAAGGCAAAGGGGAGGGCGGGGGGTTGTGCATGTGTATGCGCGTGGAGGGAGAGGTGCAGGGGAACGCGGCTATGCGTGGATGCACTTCTGGTACTCACAGTCGCAAAAGGTTTGCCACCACTGTCTTAGAACTATAATCATTTAATAGGCTATTCACCAACTTTCCTCATTGAATTATCAGCCACTGCTTTATAGCTATTTTGATTTGGTGATGTGGGAAAGATTGGCACTTCATTTGTGCAGTCATTTGTTTTTTGTTTTTGCCATGGAAATATTGATTCCCTGGAAGACAATTGCTTTCCAAATAAATGCTGACTTTCCAGTAGACCAATACACTCTGTGTCAAAACAAACAAACAAAATCTTGGCTGATATGTAGACTCAGTTTAGGAGGGACAGGTGAAGTAGAAAGGAAATCTATCAAGCTGCCTGCAAGCTCTATCCAATTGCTTTGAGGATCTATAAGATGTCCTGGAAGAACCATCTTTTTATTGAGCTTTGCCTCCAATGACTTGAGATGCCAGAGAACCTTGACATGTACCTTGCACCTAGTGGATATTTCAAATGTTTGTTTCTTTTTGACATAGGCTATTAATGTTTTAGAGCATCAATAGTTCTATAATCCTATGCAAATAAACTATGAAAAAAATGCAGATGACTGTCTGAAGGCAATGGAGGCATATAAGATGAAGTGGAACGTGCCTAAGTCTTCCAGCTGTGCTCTTCCTCACATTATGAGGAACAATTGGTGTTTTACCTCCATGCTTGATGACTCAGGGTGGGAAAGGGGTAAGGGAACCCACCAGTTGTTATCCTAAAACTGCCTTGATGATATTTCTAAGAATAGCATCCCTCCTCAGCCTCATTTTTGAAGCAGAGTGAAGCTTAGCTGTGTGAACAGTGCAAATTATATCAATACACTATTCTGTGGATTTGAGGGCGGGGGGAATACAGCTCTGGACAAGTGCCCTAAAGCAGGGTTGCCAAACTTGCAACAACACGTTGTCACGTGACATCACAACTTTCCCCTTCACTAAACCGGGGTGGCGGTGGCTGGGCGTGGCCAGTACTTGATAAATCCGCCTGCAGCCTGCGAGTTTGACACCCCTGCCATAAGCATGTTTTCCATATATAATTTGCATTACTTTGTTAATACCATACTGTAGAAATTCGTCTAGCTAGTAAAATTTAAAAGGGAGGTCAGAAAAACCAAATTGTTTAACCAGTAGATTCACTTAAGATGCTCCACACACCCAAAATCATGGTATTAGTGGTATACTAAAATAGAAGTTATACTGGCAGGACAGGGATTAATGGTTTTCTGCGGGTTCCAATTAGATGGGTAACATTTCTACTCCATTTCCATGGGGAAATGCCCTAAGTCTCCTTTACAGATTTCCTTTTAAAATAGTTGGTTGCCATCATTTAGTCACCATATTTTTCTTTATACCTCTGTTTTGTTTCTTCAGCTCATCAAATGTCACAGCAACAGATTTAAAAAAAAAAATTTGTTGCCATGATTTTAGTCATCAGTTTTGTTTCTAAAGCTCCATCATAGCAACTGATTTGTTAGGCATTGGGTACTCAGAGTGGGTTGCAGTAGCATGCCTCTTAGAACTAATGTGTCTTCAATGGAAGACCAGATTCCTCCCCAGAATAACTGGATGGCAATATCTATTCACAATAATGCATTAGAACTAGGAATATGATATTGTCCACTTGATCAAAAATGTGAGGCAGTTTTGAGATGGCTAAAAATATCTGGAAGGCTTGCAAGGAAATTTTATAACAATAAGGACAGGGAATAGACTGGGTTACCATTACCAGAGTAATTAATGAACAAAACCCCAAATACATAAGCATTTTAAAAGACTGACTTAAAATAGATAGCTTACCTGTACATACTTCATGACTAACTCAAGTTTCACTCTATAGTGACCATGATTTGGTACAAACTATTGGTATTATGAAACCTAAGTTATAGGGAAAAGTGCCCATAATGCATGGCGCTTTATAGTATAGTTCTGACACCCTATAGTTTCTCCAAGTTATACTATTGTTGTATCAGCTGTTCCGGCTTCCAGTTGCTTTCTGGTAAAATTCCAGGTGCCAAATATCACGTTTAAAACACAGCATGGCATAGGGCTAGGTTATATGTGGCACACAGCTAGGGTGATATGCCTATCACCTGAGGTTATCTGCAGACACTTCCCTCTTAAATCCAGATTAATACTAAGAAGATCGTGAGATAGCCATTGTAACACCAGTTTTTTAAAATGGAAAATATAGATTTATCTAGTCAGCTGCATATGAAGAGATGAAAATATTCATAAATGATCTGGATTTGGAATAAGCAATGTGCTAGCAAGTTTACAGAAAAAACACATTCAATGTAGTGACTGAGAAGAATTCTAGAAGTATAATCTTTAATTGGCTGCATGGTTAATTAGATGGCAAATGTAGTTCACTTTGTGGGTGTAAGGTTGACATACGTGCACACAAACTACTTCATATATATACTCCTCAAATCTGAGCTGTTGGCAACTAATCAAGAAAAAGATCTTGGGTCATAGTGGATAACTTAATTAAATGCCAATGTAGCTTACAGCAAATATGAAAAAGACAAATCCTATGGTGCTGTGAGACTTTACATAGTCTCTATTTCACCAGAAACCTAATCCTACATTCAGTAACTGGGCTATAGCAGAAAGAGATCTACTGTATGTATATAGTCCCAGACTCTGAAGCCTTGATCTTCTGCTTTTGCGTTTTGCAGCTAGTGAATTTTGGCTGCTCTACATCCAGCCTTGAAAATTGGAGACATCTCTTCCGTGATCACAAAACAGTTCTGTTTGCTCAGAGTGGGAATGGTTCCTGCCTTGTCACTTTCAGTCCTTACAGCAAGAAATTACTAGAAAATGGATTGAAAATAGAATTGTCAACATTCTAGCATTCCCATTTACATGGATGGGAGGTCTACATCTGGATTACTGAATACACTTCTATTTGTCACATTTGAAAAAGGTTGTAGTAGAACGATGAGGCCAATTAAAATGGAGCTTGAATTCTTTTTTTTATGAAAAAAGAATGTTTGGAATTCTTTTACTTTGGAAAAAAGACAATGCGTTAATGTATAAAATTACAGGTGGCATAGAGAAAGTAAGTAGACATTTTTCTCCTGTTTTCAAAATATTAGCATAAGGGATCGTCCAATGAAACTAAAGCTGGCTAGAAGAAGGTGATTTAGGAGAAGGGAAAAAGCACCTTCAAACAGTACATAATTACGCTGTGGAATTCATTATCACCAGATTTGGTGATAACCACTAACATGGATGCTTTACATGAAGTTTGGTTAAATTCAGAGACTGAGTCTATTGAGGCCATTAGTTTTGAAAATACAAATTCATTGTATGCCATATTTCTCTTCTTCAAGGCTTATTTATAAGATTCCAAATTAAGTTAATTTTGTCAACCTCCCTTCCTCCACCTTTAATTAGCTGTATTGTCTCATATTCTCTTGTGAATACTTAGAATTGTACTAACTCAATAGGATAAAACTCTAGTGAATATTTCTGTTATTATGTCACAAATATTTACCAATGTTACACATCTGTTATTATGATGATTCTTTTGTAATCTTTAGTAGGAAGGTGACTTACAAGATATAATAAATATATCTGGAATAATAAATAGGCATCCTGGGTGCAATCTCAAAACATCTATAGCACCACTTGAGCACCAATTGGCATTGACAAAATTGCCATCAGTCAGTTGCAAAAGAGTGCTTTACTTGAAAGAGCTTGCAACCTGCAATGATACCTTCAATAGCATCAAGCAATATCTGTCTATCCCACGTCCTTGGGAAGGACTCAGTAAGTGGCTAACACGCCAAATCCTGTCTAAATATCTGGCTGGCTGTGCAATGAACCATAATAATCATAAAAGTTCAGTTATCTGTCTATTATATATATCGCACTACAGTGAAGAAATTCAACACTTCTGAATAATTGTGTGTATGCGTCCAAGGACACTAATCACATTACAGTGCTTCCTGTGCCTTTATTTTTAAAGTTTCAAGAAACATTTGATGTTTTGTATTGGTGTGCACCTCTGATGGAAATTAAAAATAATTTTTAGGCTAAAAACGGATGTCCTGAGATTATTTCTCTTTCAGTACTTTTTTTCACTAAGTTGTTTTATTTCTATATTGCTTTCACATTCTATGCAAAGGAGCGGATTTATGGATTCTGGTCACATATCTGACTATGGTTGAAGGAATTTGGGCATGGGAATTTTGACAGATGATTGATGATGTGCTATTTGGATGAGGGAAAGGAAAGTAATCCTATTTACAGCGAAGCAATTGCTTCTCACTTATGCTTGCTGAAGACCCAGCTGGACTTTTGTTTCTTCAGCATTTTAGGACTTGGCCTGAGTTAGGCATCTGTACCATATTTTCACTGGCCAATTAGTTAGATTAAGGAGACACCTTATTGTATTTGGATTCTGTTGAAATATATGCTTAAATACATAGTTAATTAAGACATGGCTGATTACAGTATAATTATAAACATGTTTTAATCATTATATCAGGAAATTGATAAAGGATATTTCTTACCTCATGAAATATCAGGAAACTGATCCCATGTCCCACCTGTCCTGTTCCGTTTTTTTAATACTGCATAGTATGAATTGAGCTTTGTAAAAAGCTGTCGGCCATGGCACATAAGTGCACCAAACTCTAGTATCCATGAAGCTTTTGTTTGCCTTAACCTGGGTTCATAGATTGTCCCCAGCTCATTTGTGACATTGTGGTATGGTGGGGAAAAACCAGCATTAGGGTCAAGATTCTATTAGTCCCAAGGTTTGAGAGGTTCTTCTCCATTCTGATATCTGATACTGCCGAGTATTTACTGTTTTTCAATTAATAGAAATTAAATTCAGACACAACTTTATATGTTCATCAATACCATAAATTCAATAATATTAAATAAAACTATTATTTACAGTTAGAAATATGCTGTTATACTAATAGTTTCAAAGCTAGGGTATATTTAGAACGCAGGAGCCAAGATTTGGTCCTTCGTGTAGATCTGATTCTATCTACACTATAAATAGCTTCAAATCCTAGCCAAGTTATAATTATTCATCTTTTTCTAATCTTTTCTTTCTAGCAGACCTGTATGGTTACTTATCCTGAGAGCTGGTGTGGAAACAGTGCCAGAATATTGTTTGGTGACATGTGAACCCATTATAGGATTTTCCATTTTCCTTGCTCACTTCTATTTTCCTTGTAAGCTTCATAATCATAACTCCACCTTGCCTTTCTGTTACCGTGCTTTTTATCTTGATTTTTATGACAACCATAAATTATGCTTGTAGATTTGAAGTAGCCAACCTTCCTATCTTAAATTTGGAAAGAAAAAAGAAAAGAAAAGTTAGAAAGCGTGATGAAGGGATTCCTTTCAGGACTGTTCACACAGTGACTGTTTCAAAGTTGCTCAAAGGTGGGGTTAGCGGAACAGTTTCCACTTTCTTACTGAATTAACCCATTTTCTAGAATAGCATGAATATAATAATAAGCAAAGCAAAATAGTTGATTCAGTCAAGACACTAAGCCAGAAGTGAACAAACAGTAGTGAAAACCAATCAATCATAACATAGTGTATGGGGAAAAAACACTAGATTTTTAACAGTTGTGCTTAAATAGTATATTGTGTAAACCAGTCACCAAGTATTTATGTTTAACTGGAGAATTGAACCTGAATATTTACATTCAAATAATATACAAAATTCAGTTATAAAATGAGGTATCATTGTTTGCAGCAGAATCAGAATTCAGATATCTAGATTCCTTGCTAATGAGGATACAGGATTTTGACCCTGTATTCTCATGTCATGGAGAAGTCTTTCTGCAGGACTGTTTCCTTCTGAAGTTGAAAAAACAGCCAGATATGATGTATGAATGTGGATGGGTGAGAAGGCAAAGGCATGATTTATCCTTTTTAGTGGCTGATTTGTTGTGCTTGTGCTTCGCTATAGCAAAGGAAAGGGGTGCTTGTATCCTCCTTCCACTTCCAAAATTTCCTTCTTTTTTTGGTGTGTTTAAAGCAGCCATGTGAGAGGAATAAAATAATTTTGAAGAGAATTATATGGCAAGAATTTTGACAATGAGTGGAAGATTGTAATTACTCTCTTCCATTAGACTCAGTGGCTTTGGACAGATAAGCTGTATTGAAACGTGTGACCAGGGCATGGGATCATGGATTGTCTTTCAGTGTTGTCATGGCAACAGTGATGCAGGTGGCCTATAACTGCCTGGCTGTCAGATCTTATACATCAAACTGGTGCTAAGTGAAAATATGTTAGAGGCATTGGGGGGAAAAATTGCCAACAGTATTTCTAGGATCAGGTGGGAAAAAAACTAGTCTCTTTTAAGCAGAACTGGTTTGAAAACAAAAGAGCAATTTATAAATGGCTTTTTAGGCATCAGTGTATTTTCACATATTTTCTTGAAAAGGGAATCTGTACATTGTGAGTTTGTGTAATTATTCAAGACTTCAGAGAAGTTCAGATGACATTATTATATGGCGAATAGCAGAAGAAAAATATGTTCCAGATGCCAAACTCTATCAACTCACAGAACCTCAAAGGTTTATAACAGCTCTTTTCTGTAATTGTGACCAGCATTATCTGATTGATAGTAAAATTCACAAACAGTCCATTAAAATGATGGAGAAAAAGGACTAAGAGACAAATAGAGAAAAAAATATTCTGAAAGATCTATGTAGAGCTTACCTTAGCTAAAATTTAAAAAGAAAACCTAAGTTAGAACAATAATGGCTAGTCTTTAGCCTTAATCTTTTTCAACCATAAAGTGCTTTGTAATAATTACACATTCTACTTTGCAACAGCCTAAAGATGATTATTCCCATTTTATTCTTCATGCTTAATCTGACCGAGAGAAAAGCTTAACATAAACTGCCCTTTTATTTCCAAGACATGAACAGTCTCCAACGTTTTCCAACATTTTCTGCTTAAAGTTACAAGAGTTTCTTATCTATTGAGAATTCAATTCTAGAATTCCTGACTAATTTGACCAGTTCTAGGATTGTAGTCCCAATGCACCTGAGGGAGGGTCAAGGATAGGAAGACTAAGCAAAGAAGACCAGTTTTGTTATTGCACAATTACTTCAAGATTCAGTTTTATTGAAACTATTCCCTGCACGTTGATGGAGATCCTCAGCTGTTATGCCAGCTGTAAGCAATCATCTTGACTGGTACAAATCAATGTTCATGGTTGAATTTTTTTTATCAAGAAACGCAATGATAATAAAAGTGAGAATCTTAAAATTTCAAATATTGAGGTTTTTTATGCATGAGGACAAATTGCAGACATCTGATGTCTCCCTTGACTATCACATTATTGATTAACAATGACTATTGACTATCACTTACTTTTCATTTAACATTTCATTTAACATTTCCATCCCAAAATATACTTTCCCAATAGAGACCTTTAAAAAAACTATTAGTGTAAGAGAAGGAGGAAATTATTAAATACATTATTTAAAAGTAATGACATGTTGAATTTTAAGTTATATTTAATGCAAATAACATAAATTTTATTGTTTGTTCTGAGCCCTATTACTTTTTGCTGGTAGACAAAGACACTTTGTTCCTGGTAGACCCATCCTGAGGAGAGTAAAAAAAAAGAAGTCATGATTGCAGCTGTGACCATGCAATTCAAGCCCTGAACCCTTTTCACTTGCGGTGCAGTCAAAAGCTTATTGATGCAGAGATCTGGAAAAGGTTGGGCATATTTGTCTAGCCCAAGGGTGTCCAAACTTTTTGCAAGGAGGGCCAGATTTGGTGAGGTGAAAATGTGTGGGGGACAACCATTCAGCTTGACATTCTTTGAACCATTAAAATTAAATGTAAATGAACTATTTTATGAATAGTGCAGTGAAGGGAAAAGTGTGCACCGGCAGGGAGAAGAGGCTGTGGGACACTCGAAGTTTGAAAAGGGGCTGCAATTGGCCCCCGGGCCGGACTTTGGACGTGCCTGGTCTAGGCTAACGATGTGAACAAAATTATTTAATTCTACAGCGCAATGCTTTTAAAATTTTATTATCCTGCCTCTCCCAAATTCTCACAATGAAATATACTAATGAGAAACACTCCAAAAAAGAGAAAAGTTACTACCTGAGAAAAGGTTTGACATGATAATCTATAAGGGACTTGCAAAAAAAAGTCTCTTCTTGAGCCTACTGATTAAAAAGGAATGATAATCAAATAATTGCAATTTCTTTGAGAAAGCCAATAAAAAATGAATAACACATTTTATTTGTTTGTTTGTTTGTTTGTTTGTTTGTTTATTTGAATTTATACCCCGCCTCATTTCCCCGGGGAACTTGAGGCGGCTTACAACAATTAAAATCACAACATTAACAGTAAAAAGTAACAACCCGCAATCACATTCATCCAAGGAGGGGCACGTTAATCCCAGGCCTTCCGCCAAAGCCAGGTCTTCGTGGCTTTACGGAAGGCCAGTAAGGTGGGGATGGTCCTGATCTCTACAGGGAGCTGGTTCCAGAGGGTCGGCGCCGCCACATGCACATATGTGCATGTGCTATAATATTGAGCCCCATATCTTTTTCTCACTGTTTCTAGTTAATAGTGACGTGTGTCCTTTCAAGCTTCTGCCAGTAATAATGGTATTGCTAATGCAGAAAGAGCATACCAAATGTCTCTATTTCAGTATGTCTATTTCAGTATCTCTATTTCTTCCTTGTATGTCTGATCACTTCCCAGGGAGCAATCGGGGCTTAACTTACTCAGATTTTAGCCTTCCTTCCAGAATCCTCTTTTTCTCAAGCATGCTTTTTATATTGTCACTCCTCTGCTGTTTGTCTGTTTACCTGGTTTTTTTCAATGTAATTATTTTCTTGTTCAGAAGCATATTTTTTGTTGTTTAAATGATCCCCCTGTAATATGAATTTAGTGGGAACTAGTCAACTGCCTAGAGTCTTTCTGGAAGCTAGCAATCTATAAATAGATGTATAAATAAATAAACAGTGACTTATTTCCTGGACCTGTGTTTGTTTATGTACATGAAAATTAGGAGAGTTCGATGATTTGACATACACCAACTTAGACACACTATCTTTATTGATTAAAAATAGCACAATTGTCTACCTTTTAATGCAGTTTGCTTTCCAATTCGATATCTCTAATTGATAGAGGCAAATTTTGTTTCTGATATCTGGCAGATCAATGGCCACAGGAAGCAGAGGGGCTGAGCCTGAGCTGAGTTATTACCTCATTATTCATGGCACAGGGTTACTTTGACCGTCTGTACTTTTGCAGAGAAGAGGAAGAGGAGGATATGGACACTACTTAATAACATCTTTTGGAGTGAGATAACTTTCCAGCTGAGTTTGTGGTTCCCAGGATAATCACAGACCTACCTAATATTTTGGGAGGAGGGTTTTCTTAGAAGGAATGGCTCAAATTACTGAACTACCCTCTGTAGATCAAACATGTAGAGCAGAATTTGGTGATTTTATTTATTATTTATTTATTTATTTTATTTATTTATTTTATTTTATTTATTTATTTTCTTGCTGCCTTGTCAAGTAGTAGCTATTTGCCATTGTATGTTGCTAGAAAGTTTAAGGTGATCAGTCTCAAACATTTTATTCACAAAAATAAAACATCGACGAAAAATGAAAGAAAAAAGGTAAATTTGCACTACACTGATTTTTACAAAAGGAAAACGTTAGCTCAGAAGTACTAATTAATTAGTAGGGATTCAGTTAAACATTGACATTGGTAAAAAGCTATTATAACAACTACAAGTGCAGTCCAATTGTTACAAGCCTTTAAAGAGAAAATATTACAAGGAAGCCAGTATTAAAATAATCTTGTTTTAAAGCTGTTTTTTTAGCCCTTACAAATATTAACATGCTTTTGTTATGTAAGACACTGGATCTTTTCAAGTAATTAAATGAAAATATTTGTATGACTATTAGAGATGATACAGCCTCCTGTTTTTTCATTTCATCATGGGCATAGAATATCTTTTGGTAATTGATAGTCTCTTTGCAGGAGAACAAAAGTTATGGTAATTGTCTGGTTCTCAGAAGCTTTAGTGATATAAGCAGAGATAGTGTAGTGGGCATCCATTTCCTTCCTACCTGCTAAGTTATCTGCCTAATTTATTTTTCTGAGATTTAGATAAACATACACCAATCTGCAACAACGCTCAGGTTTCTGAGAATAACTGGGACTCACATGTCAGGGGTTTTTTAGACAGTAGGAACTAGTTCATTATTGTCATCCATTGTTTTGTTTGGTAATATATCCTGCAGCCCAGAAAAATATAAAAGTATGTTGGAGCTGGTAGTGAGCATTTTGTTTGGTTAGAAGGGATTGATTGTATTCTTACCACTTGCCCTTTGATAAATCGGGGATCTGTAACTGATCATCCCATCTTGACATCCGTTTTGTGAACCGATGGTCTTCCTCCCTAGTGACAGGTAGTTGAGAGTGTCTGGAACAAAATCCTAGAAATCCAGTTGTGTTCCGATCGTCTTTTTTCATAATAGGAAGGAAAGATTTTCATGTTTTTACAATATAGCTAGTTTGCATCAGTCTGTATTTTTGACCTGAAATAGTTGTTTATGTTGTATGTAACTGTTTGTGCCTTATTGAAAAGGCAGATTCAGATGCAAAATTTGGGACCTTCTCTTCTTATTTCTCTCTTTTCAGCTTCTACAATGTGCATATAATTAATGGGTATAAGAACAGAGAGAGAGTCAGTGTGGTATAGTAAAAATATTAAAGTATTTTTAACTTCTAAGTTCTAGTCTATCCTGAGCTATAGAAGTTTTTTGGGTGATTTTGGACCATACTGAATATAGGGTGGCCTTTTTTGTGGGGAGATATTCTTCATTTTTAAACTCTGATATACTGTTTGTAGAATTTATACTTCAATGTTCACGGGTTGCTCCATTAGCAGATAATATAGTACTAACAATAATCAATTGAATTATTAAGATTTACTCTAAGTAGCTCTTCTCTTAAAGGTCACTTGAAAACCACTACAGGGTAGCCCTTGACATATGACCATTTGTTTAACACTGCTTGAGGTTATCATAGTGATGCAGAAAAAAGACTTGCAATTGGTCCTTGCGCTTATGACCGCTGTAGCACCCCCAGGGTCATGTTATCAAATTCCAGGTACTTGGCAACTGACATGTATATAGAACAGTTGTAGAGTCTCAGAGGCATGTGATTGCCATTTGCAACAGGAGACTTCTGATTAAGTCAATGGGAGAAGCTGGATTCACCTGACAACATGTGATTCGATACATCACTTAGCCACAAACTTCCAATTCCAGTTGTGGTCATAAGTTGAGTACTACTTGTATTGCCATATTATGCCATTGTTACAGGAGCTCATTATAAACTATATAGCTTTGGGATGGGAACCTTCAAGACTCTCTCTACCACATAGAATCTGACCACCCAATAAGATTCAGCAGAGTTGGGATATTTTGACATAGAACAAATGAAGCTGGGAAACAATCATGTTTTTGGAAGGTTGTTAAAATGGTGCATTTCCACAGTGCCTTTGGAAATAAATATTTTGGTGTTGAATTGTGCTGTTTTCCTGATAATTAAGATGAAGATGCTGTGTTTTGAGAGTAAGTTAATACTGAGATTTTGATTGGATTATTTTTTTGTTCTGATTATATTGGACAATAATGCAAACCGCCAATATTTGAAAATTGAGGCAGCTTAAAGTTGCAATGAATAAATCTCAAAATGATAAGTTAACAGTTTTCAGGATCATAGTGAGAGGGAGATTTGAAGGCTGCAGAAAACGGGTAATGTGGGGCTGGATATTGCTCTGGAATCACTGGTTGTGTGTTCTTGTACTGTCAAAGCAATGCATTCCTTGTTTTAAGCAAGTGAATCACTTATATTAAGGAAGTGAATGCCATTGGGATCTAATTGCGATGTTACATTAACTTATGTTATCTGCGGGAAATGGTATATTGTTTACTGGGGTTGCCTGATAAAAGTAAACTTAAAAATGGCTGTTTACTATGCATAGCTTTTGAATGACAGAAGATGTGGAAGTGTGAATTCTGCTATTGTATATGTTTATGATACCAACAATATCTTTAAACTGGAACTACCCTGGTACCTCTGTGCAATCTCTAAATTACTTAATATCACCTGGGGAAAAATAGTAGCAGTGTGATCAACTCAGGCTGTGGCATACTTACAAAAAAAGCTTGATTACTTGGAATATTCTCAAGGCTGCCTGTTCTATTTTTGGCTGTTGCCATTTTATGGTACTTGGTTATTGTCATAATCCCTGATGTCAGCAAATCCACCTAGTATGAATTCTGCATTTTTTCCTCCTTACTTTTGATACTCTCATTCAACCCGCTTAAGGTTTTTTGCATTTACTTCTTTCAGACTTTTTCATGTACTTAGACATTTAAAACTTCTACCTAAAGTAGCTCTGTATTTTAGTGTGGATTAGGTCAAATTATAAATATAATTGGGTTCAATGTTTAGATTTTTAAGGTACATGTGTGGAGTTTAAGGAATTGGCAGAGCTGATGCATAAATGTTGTGCTCTTTCTTAAAGCATCTGTATTATTAACTTGCAGTTGTGAAGATACAAATCAATGGATATTCTTATGCTCCTTAGCCTTGAAATAAGATGAAACCTGAAAGTTGACCTATCAGAGTAACATAGGAAAGATTAGTTGAGGGAACTGAAGCTTTGAGAGCCATTTTAAAGTGTTGTAATAAAGTGTTGTAATAATATTTGGCTTCAAAACTATGAATTCTTGGTAGTTACAGTATATATATGTAAACAGATGATCTATTGATTTGTATCTCTCTACAATAATATTTTCTAAATGGAAGGAAAACCAGACATTTATAATGTACTATAACTGAAGCAGAAATCATTTTCTTCCTTTCTGTTTTATGTATAGTTGTGGTAATTTGCATTTAATGGTCAGGACCAATAATAACCAAGTAATGTATGTGGTGTTAAATTCGAGATATATGAAACAGCTGTTTCCTGAATCTAGACATTGGTAAAGGTGGATCTGAAGCAGTAACAGGAACAAGTAGCCGGGAATGTTTTCAATATAGTTGAGAATTCTATGCCAATTATGGTTGTAGAAAATTATGTTTGTTGGTATGATCTTAACTTGCATCAAGACCAAGTAATTGGAGTACATTCAGCATTTGAAAAATGGGCAGAAACCGTACTTCTTATTTATTTGGATGCCCTCTGGATATATAGATTCCATATCCCAGAATTCTTACCTATGGTCCTATTAAGATATTTAGATGACAGTCTAAGAGAAGTCAGTTTAAAGAAGGCTAGTTTAACTGTTCCGAAATTTCTGACTAAGCCATTTAAAAAAGAATGTCACTAGTCTTTTGTATAAACTGTACAGATTGCTGACCTTTTTCTGAGTCCAGTTTGACAATATGATTATCTCTATCAAAGCCCTACAGAATTTAGGACCTGTCTAGGTGAGAACTTTCTCTCTCTGTGAAGTCTTATTTTCTGTATCAACTCCATTTTTGCCTTCATTTCTACATTGCGCTAGTTGTAAATCATAGTTTGCAACCCAGTGGCTTAAAACAAACTATAGCTTGCCTTAGTGTGATAAGTGAAGATAGTCTGAATTAAAAAATGCTTCCTGGAAGGTTGGCATTCAGACAAATGAGCCATGAATAGAAACATAGAGTTAAATCTTATTGATATATCTTTTAAAAGATTCACAAATCTAGGAAGGAAGCAAACAACTTAGAATGTATGTTCCCCAGCAGCCAACACACAGGTAAGCAGGAAACAGCACTATATAAAACAATCAGGGGAAAGAAATAACTTAATCAAGGAACCATCAAACAGGAAGTCACATCATCACCAATAGTAGCAGGGCAAGCTACTACATGTAAACAGCCAGCAAATCCCTCACTGATGGTATTATCTAACCTGTGTAATGAAACATCTGCCAGAAAACAAGGTAACTTGCATGCCCAAACCATGCACACACGGATTCCAAAAATGGAATGCGCCATGTCCCCTGCACATGTGCCTTGTACATGCATCCTACCCCGCACAGGCTCATACATCCCCGTTCATGCAACCTATATGTAACAACTTATAAAGCCCTACATGGCTTAGGAGCGGGGTCCCTTTGAGACTGCCTTCTGCTACCGTATGCCTCCCAGTACCCAGTGAGGTCCCACAGAGTTGGCCTGTTGCAGGTCCCGTCAGCAAAACAATGTCGGCTGGCGGGCCCCCATGCTAAGGCCTTCTTTGTGGTGGCACCGACCCTCTGGAACCAACTTCCAGTTGAGATCAGGACCACCCCCACCTTACTGGCCTTCCGTAGAGCCACTAAGACCTGGCTCTGGCAGATGGCCTGGAATTAATGTACCTTCCCCCTTGGATGACTGCTGATTGTGTGATTGTATTTAGAAATGGTTTTTATTGTATATCATTGTGTTTTATTGTTG
>JANHGC010004713.1:55365-73532 GCA_027560395.1 Boaedon fuliginosus | reverse complement strand
TTATATTGTACTGATGTTTTAAATTGTTGTACGCCGCCTCGAGTTCCCCTGATTGGGGAAGAGAGGCGGGATATAAACCCAATAAAATAAATAAATAAAGAATTGTAATACCAGCACTCTTGAGTGCAACCCAGTTAATTCTATGGCAACCTATTAAGATGTGTAAATTGAAGGGAAAAGGTTAAGACCGCAAAATAATTCCAGATTAGGCTCTACTAGAGGCATAGTCACATAGTAATAGTCACAAGCCATTGATGTAAGCAGTACTTAGGCTTTCACTTTTTAAGCTAACCCTAGCCCTAACCTTGCATTACAAACAGCTACTTTAGAGAAGTAGCTATGTGCAAAAGCACAACATCTGGCATTGAAATCACGGCACCCATTGAATTTCGTTTGTGAAATAGAGGCATAAAGGATAAGTAAAGTCAATCTACTGGATAACATACGGTACAATATTTGTGTCACCAATATACAAAGAGTCCTCACTTAATAATCCTAATTGCAATCGGAATTGCTGTTGCTCAGCGAAGCAGTTATTAGGTGAAACATCATGTGACCACATTGCTTAGCAATGGCAGTTCCAGTAGTCCCATTTGTGGTCATTAGGTGAGGACAGAGAATGATAGTCATGTGACCAGAGAATGTCATGACCGGTTGTAAAGCTGACCTGCCCACTATATGGTCACGTGAATAAGTAACAGTTGACCTGTGGTGATGAGGTTCGTGCTTCTTCCATCCTCAGTTCTATTGGTACCATGGTCCCTGAGAGATGTTGCATTCATAAGCATCACTTGCAATGAAATTTTTCACTTAAGGCCGGAAGGAGAATAAGATTTTTCTCACTTGGTTTTTTTCCTCCCCATAATATAGGACTTGCTGAGCGAAGCCAAGCAGAGACTGGCTAAAGTAGTGAAGGATACAGGCAGGTACCAAACCCTGCTGGAAGGCTTAGTACTACAGGTAATGAGATCCTTGAGACATATAGCAATATCACTTAGACTTACATACTGCCTCACAGTGCTTTACAGCCCTCTCTTAAGCAGTTTACAGAGTCAGCCACTTGCCCCCAACAATCTAGGCCCTCATTTTACCTATCTCGGAAGGATGGAAGGCTGAGTCAACCTTGAGCCGGTGAGACTCAAACTGCCAAACTGCAGTCAGCCGGCAGTCAGCCAAAGTAGCCTGCAGTACTGCATTCTAACCACTGTGCCACCACGGCTCATATGCCAGTCCCACTAGATGAAACTTACACTGTTTCTGTGGAGTTCTCTAACTGGATGTTAATTATATCTGCTTTTACTACAGTATTAATTTGTATTTGTAAAATGGTAAACTAAAAATTTGTTGGACACCTTATTGTGTTTATGTTTGAAGCTACAGTGAGCTTTCCAATGAAGACATAAATTCTGTTCTCTTTTATAAAGGGATTGTATCAATTACTTGAGCCTAGAATGACTATCCGTTGCAGGAAACAGGATCTTCCCTTAGTAAAGGTAAGGATTTTGTGTATGTTAGATAAACGGAAATGAAATAGCATTTGACAAAAAAATAAACTTATAGCTATATTACAAAAGCCACAGAATCCCATATCCTATTGTTCCTAATTTTTGTTAAAAGAACTGAATGGTGATAGTCCTGTGGGGATGTCCAGGGCTTGATCAAAGCAGCAAGACAGATTGTATTGTTCCCATGTGAAGTCCTTGGTGCTCACTGAGCATGATTATTTTCTTGCAGATGTTTCATTACCCAACTAGGTAACATCATCAATGCTAGTAGGGAATGGGGTTTGCTCTCACTTTGTATTGTATTGTATCCATAAATTGTTGCTTATTCTGCTAAATGAAAACACACCAATAGGTACACAATTCTGGTTCTCTTGGTCTCTGTAGATGTAGTGTGTGGTACATCTAGCTCCCATTGGGACCTCATCAACAGTGTATGACAGCATGTGTGAAAAACTAAATTGGATAACCTTACTCTGTTAGATCAGTTCTGTCTCTCCCTGGCAATGGCATTCAAAAATGTTTCTTCATCATTATATGCCTGTGTTGTTTTACTGGAAATATTGACAAGTGATTCTAGGCCTGCAAGGAATGATGTAAAATAGATGTTCTTTTGCTGACCTATTTATTATTCTTATATCTCAACCCTTTTGAGAGATTAGTGTATAGTTGCTGTCAAACTTTGGAACTTCCATACCAAGAGATGTCAAGCTAGTTCCTCTTGACAGGAATAAATAAAGTTAGCAGTTTCTAACTGTTGGAGCTGGGAGCATGTGGGGTATGTGTTGAACTGACTGTAGTATAGCTTTAGATAAATTAAATGGTCTGTATACTTTTAGGAACCAGAATAGAATCAAAATTGTTTTTATATATATGTATGAATCCTGTTTCAGAATGCAGTTCAGAAGAGTATTCCAATGTACAAAACTGCCACCAAAAAAGATGTTGATGTTCAAGTTGATCAGGACAATTTTCTTCCAGAAGACATGTAAGAAAGAAACACAGCTAGGAAAAATAACTTGCTGAAACTGTTCAATAAGAGTGATGGTCATTGTTTTAAATAGGGTTTGCATAAGGTAAATGAACTTGAGATTTTCTCATATGAAATGTAGTTTAGTGGGAATTTGCACTGTGCTGTACTTGATAGCATATATTGGGCAGACCCAGTGGCCTTGGTCTTTCATTTAGGTCAGTGCATTAAATCAACCCTGTAGATAGATTAGTCTCTTCTGGTCTTTATAAATTGAAACAATGATATTTAGACCCCGGGGCATCCTATTTTGGATTAGTGATCTTACTTATGTACCACTGTTTCTTTTTTATGTTGGTTTTAATTCTCTGTACCTCCAGATTCACTACTGTGAGATGGGGAGCTTTATAAATTCTCTTACTCCTCTCTGTCCCTCTCCCCCTCCCCCTTCCTCCCTCTAGAAGTCATCAAACTTCTAACCATCATTGAATGACAAAGAATAGTTGGGAGTGATTTCATGTGCCAGCATATTCATTAGCATGTATTTTTCTCTTCTAGAGCTGGAGGTGTTGAAATTTATAACAGTGACAGTAAAATTAAGGTATCTAATACACTGGAAAGTCGTCTGGATCTCATCGCTCAGCAGGTAAACCTATACATTTTTCTCTTGTATGAATGAAATGTTTTCCATTTAACTCTGTACAATCACTCTTTCAATTCTTGGGTCAGCCATGGTTTCACTATGGGACATCATGGCAACTTGAGTGCTGGGTCTACAAGTCCACTACTACTATCAAACAACAGCCCTGGCACCAAGGAAAGCTATCTGGGGGCTATTTGATTTAGACACCCTCCTCAGTCTTGGATTTCAGTCTTTTCTCTTATGTAAGCTCTTTGCCCAAGATATAACAATTTCTGGAAAGACTGAGACGTGAGGTGAGGCTGTGGTTTCTACCATAAGCATTCTTCAGTATTTAGAAGTAGAAAATCTTACTGCCAACTTTTTATAAGGTGTTTGCCTTTTAGCGTGCTTTTGACTGAATGACCGTTAAGCGTGTTCTAGGAATTTGCTGGATCATCAAGGAATATTCAGAACTTTTCTTCTTTGCTCCCTCAACAGATGATGCCAGAGATCCGGACAGCACTTTTTGGTGCCAACAGTAACAGGAAGTTCATGGACTAAATTCCCTGGAATACTGGTGGAATTCTCTTCTACCCATGTGCTGAAGGGAAATGCTGGAGCATTTCCAATAAAATAGTGTCCCTTCCTCTAAAAATGTACTACATGCTCTATTGTGTTACCTGAATATGTTTTCCAGTTAAATTATTAACTTTTGCATACTTGCTGTGCTTAATCTGAGAGAAAGGCAGGAAGAACTTTTTCCAGAGGGTCGTGGCATAGCATCCAAAAATGAAGGCATTTGCACTCTTCTATCCAGACCAATGAGAGAAATAATTTGGAGCTCTGTTGTCATTCTCCAGTATTGTTCTTTCCCTCAAAGCATACCACCACTGTGCTGCTTATATATTTTATTCCTTTCCAAAGCTTACGTTTCATGTGCCGATGACTGCAAACCCCCCAACTTCCCCAATCTGGTGCTTCCCAGGCCGGGAAAAAAGCAAGTCACGTTAACTTGGTTTTAGTCCCAGAATTTTGTTCTGTATATGTGATTGAAACGATATATATATATATATGTATACACACTCTCATTGTGCTGAAGTTTATTAAAACGATGAAAAGCATGGAATATTGTGGTTTTTTTGTTGTTGTTCTAGCAGTTGATAGAGGGTTACATCCACATGCCGTTTATGAAAACAAATGCATGGCAGCTCTAGTTCGTTAGATATGGGAAGAGATTTGGGGAACCTGATATGGAGTTAGTTCCTCTTAGAGTCAAAAACTTCACATCAGGAAAAAAAGTGTATTTCTAAATATAAATGTTAATTAATTAGATGCTTTCTGGAAATTTGAAGAATAACCATACTTTACAAACTTTTAACAAGCTCAAACTAAATGCTGAAAACACTAGATAGAAAACAGGTGAGAGATGGATATAAACCGAGAACAATGTAATCCTCTTAACTCAAATTAGGATGAGAGTGTTCTGCCAGAATCACTAAGAAGACAAAACCAGGTTAAATATCTTGTGCAAACCAGGTCATAATGTAAGCTATAGGAATGGGTTTAAATTTATTAAATAAAGCCACAACAGGATTATCTCAGTGAATTGGGCAGATTCATCTGTCAATAGACTGGGGATATTTCTCAAAATTTGCTGTAGATTTTTTGGACAGATTTAAGCTATAGCGGTTCAGATAATAACCATCATCTGTTTTCAAGCTACAACCACTGAAGCAAAATTGAACTGAAAATAGGAGTAAGATCCTTACCTGCTGAGGAGGACTAGAAAAACTAATGCTTCCCAAAAGGAGAAGATGAATTCAATTAAAGCTATGCAGTCACTTATTTTCAGTTGGCTGGTTATCTGACTTATTCTGAGATATTGGCAGAGTGTTTCCAAATTATTAAGTGAAAATGAGAAAATAAGAAACCACGAATGTAGTAAGATCAAGAAAATATTGGTGTGCCTTTTTGAAATCTTTCGAAGTTGAAGAGAAGTTTGATAGTATTGAACTTATTGATACATTCTGATGGTTTATACTTTAATAACAAATATCAAAAATTACCTCCCAAACCTTATGGATATAAGATAATAGTTTTCAAATTATTCCATTAATTGTTATGGATTTAATCTTTTGTCTATAGAATCTACTGAATTTTTTTAAAGCTTGACGTCTTACATATTAAAGTTTCTTAATTTATGAGACTGATAAAATGAATGCTACTCCAAAATGGAAACGTATTTTTGAGGAGGAATCTTACATTTTTAAAATAGACTGACAGATATAGCGACACAAATTTTAGTGAAGAGAACCCCAAGTTTTTCCTTTAAAGTATGTCTATGTTGAGAAACAGGTTTTGATTTTTCAGGTATTCAGCCTTATCACTTATCACACAGCCTTATATTTTGATCTTTAACTCTCTTCATGCAATTTAAACCACTCTTTTTAAAATCAGTTATGTGTATAACTAGAAAGTGAATATTAATCTCCTATCCAATTCTTTTTTACGGAGATGGATTTAACCCTGGCTTTGTTCCCCCAATCGGTTGTCTTTCTTCTATTAAAGGCTACTTGAGGAGCAAGCTTAACTTAGGTCCCAATTCTGGGATAACTCCAGTTTGAAAACTTGAAATAAACGTATTTTTTTTAAATTCATGGACATCAATATTCTAGATCAGCTTATTTTTAATGCCCTTTAAAAAACTAACAGTGCTGCAGGAGGAATTTGTGTTTAATATTCACAAATGGTAATCTGTGCAACTAAAACTTCTAACTATACAATCTGGACCAGGCACAAATAAGAGGTGTAAAGCCCATGCATGCAATGATAGAAAGGCATAACAATATATATAAACGCTTGTTCAAGTCAAACGTGGCTCCTGGTAGCCAGATGAATATAAACACATAGTTTTTCTCAGTAACAATATTGAAATAGTTTGCCATTGCTTTCTTACAAGATGTTTTTCTAACTTCCAGTCTAGCCTAAAGCTCCTCTTTTTGGTGGGGAGGGGGAGATCCCCCACAATTGGCAAGGAACTGATTGGGGGTAGCAATGATGGCCTAGATGCATCCTTGGGGAAACCTAAGAAAAATACCATAAACGTAATCTTGTGTTATTCTGAAATATACTCAGATACTATTGTTACAAGCCCGTATATACTCGGATATTATTGTTACAAGCCCGTAGTGGGCTCCCAATTTTTTTACAGAGCCATTTTTTTTTTTACAGGGGCTCTAATTTTGGAGGGTGTTTGTGGAGCCTCCTTTAAAATGGAGCCCCCTTAGGCTCACAACAATAGTGCCTGCTTGCAGAATACTGTAGCACAAGGTTGCCGGGAGACAGCCTCCATAGGAAAGCTGATCCTTGCATCACCTCGGCTGGGAGACTTTGCAAAAGAACAGATAACCTGGGTGCCGCTGGGCCCTGGAGCAGGCTGAGGAACAGGCAGTCCTGCAAGTTCCTTGGGTGGCTGAGTGAAAGGAAGGCCTCAGCCTACAAAGTCTCTCAACCCCTGCATGCCAGAGCCATCTTGGGCCCATTTGAGTGAGTAGCAGTCTAAGGCCTGCAGGGACCCCGGGAAACAGAGCATGAGATGCCTCAGAGGGGGCGGGGGGGGGGGGCTTAAGCCTAGAGCAGGTGGGCCTGGGCCTGCACCGGGTCCCTTCCCTCCACCTCTGAGGTACCCCATGCTTTGCTCAGTGACCCATGCATTCCTTTCATGGCCTCATCAAGGCAAGTAGATTGTGGGAGTTATTAAGCAAGGCATTATCACTTAACAGCTGTCACCACTTGCAACTGTAATGGACAGGCCTATTACGGTCTTAAGTTGAAAATTACCTGTATTATTATTTTAGTTGTTTTTACAGATGCTGTAGCTTTCAAATATGCTTTCAGTCAAAGAATGCTCTATCAGATGTAATTAATCCAATGAAGATTTACCCAGAATATGTGTATTTAGCAGCACAAAAATTCTAGTTTGCTGAAAGTCATCCGCTGAATTAAAAAAAAAGAAGCAAAGGTAAACACTGGGATTGGTATTCCTTCTAGGCCATCTTCCTGGATGGTTGTTTATGACCCACCAAAACGTTCACAAGACGGTTCTGTTGATTTTCAAGTGATGGGTTTGGAATTTGTGCAAAATTTAACCCAGAGTCTTCTTCAATTGCAAGATGGTATTATTGGAAAAAGCTCAGGATCCATTCTCCAATGCCAATGAAATAGACCCCTTGGGCAATGCCAAAGAGGGGCGCTATCACCAATGCACGACATCCCGCTCCTTTCATAAAAGCAGAAGGACCCTCATGAATCCAGATCTTCCTGCAGTTAATTCATACAATGGGAGAATTTCAGTAAAGATACCCTGAGTAGCAGCTATTGCTATCAGAAACAGAAGTGCATCAAACATCAGTACTTTTCATACTTCAAAAATTATTTAGGAGAGGTATTCTGGAACCCACAGCAGTATCTGTGCAGCACTTCTCTTTAAAGCAACTGTACAGTATCTCTTTTCCAGACTTCCAAGTGAATCTGAAAAAAGACGCATCTTTTAAAGTGAGTTGACTCATTAAATCAGCCCTGTCTTTTTAAAGGCTCCCACAGAAGTTTGAAAAGGGCAGTAACCACACTGAAGGGATATCATTGCTTTTGCACTCACTCCAAAAATGCCCCAGCGTTTTTGCAGAAAGGAAAAGACTAATTTTTTTGAATTTCCATCAGTTTTGCTTTTAAGCAGGCAACCCATACAGACAACAGTGGGATTTGGGACATGGAAGATGAAACACCTGTTGTTTAGGGAATGGCATTAAGAGTTTTAAGTGCAGCACCGAACTATCTTTGGAAACATGCCCTCCACCTCCCATCTCCACCACAAAGGAAATGCAAAGTCAAGAACATTCTGTATGAATTGTATGGTTAGAAAAAAATGCATCTTTATCAGTTAACTTTTGGTCAAATGATACCACGTGATTGCTCACACCCCCTTGCAACCATTTTGTGAACCAACAGAACAGCTACAGCTTACTTGCTAAATTCCCAATGTATCCACCAGTCCAGACTAGTTGGGGTTTCCAGCCTCAATGTATGGGGAATATTTTTCAGAGACCGAGTGTTTAATGCTTAAAATGAATCATATTTAATTCTGTTTACCTGGCGCAGTCAATGATTCCATTGTAGGTATCTTCTCCCAGTCCTTTTTGCAGAGTTTGGATGCGGGTTTTTAGAACTGTAACAAGATCGTTGGTTAAATCTCGGCAAAGAAATTTGATCTAAAGATTTACACATCTTTACAGATTTATAGATACTGCAGAGGGATATCTTCAAGACTCAGATTTTATTATTTGCTTGTTTCTTTTTGGACAAGATGCTTCCCAATTAAATAAACCTACAAAAATGCTCATCTCTGATTAAGAGATTTAATACAGTAGTAAGTATGTGGTGCTTTCTTCCCCAAACTATTTTAGTTTTAGATATACTACCTGCTAATAAGTTGTGATAGGATGAAGATAAGCCTTTTTTTTACAGTAGGATCATCTAATACTCACCATCCAATGGTGTTACCGCAACTGCAGCCAGAGATCCCGCCAGACAGCCAGACAGAAAGGAATGAAAGAAAGATGCTTTTTCTTCAGAGGTCTTTTGTCCCAACTTGTTAAGGTTGGCAAAGAGTGGAAAATAAATGATGGAAAAAGGGACGTCCCTATTGAGAGTAGAATATTTTAGGTAAGCCTTGGAGAGATTTCCATATTTCTCACTGAAGCAAGTTGCTAGTTTTGCTTCATTAGTAACTCAAGAAATTATGACTAACTGTATATTTATGAAATGTAATTTCCAAGCCCCTGATATAGCAAGTATATTGGGTTTTTATTGCCTACTTTCTTGGAAGCATGTAATGCAGCATTTTCAAATGAAATGCTCATTTCAGTGACGCAATTTGCAGTTCTTCCTCAGACAAGTAAATTTTTTATAATCTCAGTGGATACTTATTTCATTGACATATATATAGATGCCAAGAATTTAACAGCCCCTTTGGCACTTAAGTTACACCTTGTTTCTCCAGCTATTATACATCCATCTCAAGATGGATTTACTGGTATGTAAGACCCACACAGTTCTCATAATATAAAATTTCCAATGTTTGTATTTGCTTTACATAATGAATATATAATTTAAAGGGGATGACAAGAAAGCTATTGATATGTTTTCTTACAAATTACTAAAATAAATTTTGACTTGCATTGGATTTCTTCAAAAAGTTATATTGAGTATTGGCCTATTTTATTCAATCCCTAACTCATATTTATTTTTATTTTTATTTAATTTGATTTATACCCCGCCTCTCTTCCCCGGTCAAGGGGAACATACTATGATTACTGATGGGTGATCATCTTATTGATATAATTAATGTTACGGTGTATAACAAGGGCTCCCTTTATCTTTTCCTTTGTAATTTAGCTAGGATATATTATTACAAACTTTGAAAATATCAAAGAATAACTTGAGAAGACAAAGCATAAAATCTCATGTATATTTTGTAGAAAAAAAATCAGACTTGATGCAACTTGATTTTAGCAATACTTTTTAAAAACATAAAGATCACCATAATGTACCGTAGTAATGGGCTATGTTTGGAAGACTACTGAAAATTTTAATGAAGGCGTTTAGACTTCTCAGAAAAAAAGGAAGCATGATAAACTACCCAAATATTAAATTGTGAAAAAAAGATCCAAATAAAGATAAAACTCTACAAAGAAGTCAGTCCAGTTTCGTGTATAAATTTGGATCTTATTAATTCCCATCATTCAAATCAGTTCTCCAAAAGCCAGTTGTAGGGAAACCAATTCTGAAGTCAATGGAGAAGTGTTTACGAGTGTAAAAGATAATGCATAAAGAGGGCTGAACCCAATTAGATGTTGCTACCATGGAAAAAGGAAATTCACACTCTTTTCACCTGAGTAGGGTGGCCCCAAGCCCTTTATACAGGCCTGCTATGCCCTGGGTGCGCAGCAGTTCACTTGCAATCCTAGTGGCAGAAGGGCGTTTGGAGGCCGCCATAGTTCCAGTGGTGTAAGGCTGTCCTTGTGGCGGATGAGCAGAGGCAGTAGTTGTTTGCTCCAGCCCCAGGGCTTTCTGCTGATGAGCAGCTGAAAGACAGAAAGATTCCTTTTGTCCTACCAATGGGGAAGTCTCTTTCACGTTCTGCTGAATTATTTGAAACAGAAGATGGCTTCATATTGTTTTGGCACCACGTTTGCAAAAGTTTTCATAAAAATTATCACCGAAAAGTATACATATATATCAATTATTGAACCCTGAAGGTTGGATTTTTAGAAGTTGCGGATCTTACAAAGTAAGGAAAATAAATCTTGGTTGAGCTAAATGCAATTCTTGGCGAGGTCCATGTATTTCCCCAGCAATAACATAGACATGGTTTCTCATTTTTCAAAAATCTCCCAGTTTATAGTTAAAAATTTCTTAGTAGTTTTTTGTTCATATATAAGCACATGACTCTGCTTAGCTCCCAAAGCCAAGTATGTTCAACCAGCTGCTCTTATTCCTTCAGGCAGTTGCATATTCCTATTTGCATACAAGCTTCATTATACATTACTCAATTTGCTGGTCTATCTGTCTCAAACTATATTAATTTGCTGTCTGTTCACCCCTGAAAATTTAAAGACATGTTTTTCTGACAGTAGCTAAAACAGACATCATGCCTGTCAATATGACATTTAGGATCAGTTAGACTTCACCTGCAGATGTGAAATGGGAAGCTGTGCACCATAAAAAACAGCCTTCCTCAACCTGGTGCCCTCCAGATGTGTAGGACTTCAGTTCCCAGAATCCCTAGCCAAGATGAGAAAGGTTGATGTAGAGTCTCTGTTTTTATCACATGTATCACTTATACGTGCATGTACTAAAAACAGCAGCAGCTTCCTCTGGGATTTATTTAACTTCTAATAACCCAACAGAAAGAAATGAGCAAATGGGAAACAGCCTGCCCCAAATTGCTGCCTTCTGGATGTGTTTGACTGTAAGTCCCATCTTCCATACCAAGATAAGCCCTCATTATTGACATCTGGTTATATTGTATAATCCTTTGGTCTCTCCAGAAGTAATTGTACAAATTGCAGGAACTGATACTGTTCTAAGGCAGCCTCTGAGCATTAAAAATGGCAAAAGACACTGTTTGCCATTTGTAGTGATGAATAGCAATAGCACTTAGACTTATATGCCGCCTCGAGTTCCCCTGAAATGGGTGAAGAGAGGTGGGATATAAATCTAATAATAAATAAATAAATAAATAAAATATACCACTTTACAGTGCTTACAGCCCCCTCTAAGCGGTTTAGAGAACCAGCATATTGCCCCCAGCAATTTGGGTCCTCATTTTACCCACCTTGGAAGGATGAAAGGCTTATTAATTAATTAATTAATTGATTAATTGTACTTATTCCCGCCTTTCTTCCCTGGTCATGGGGAACACAAAGCAGCGTACAACAATATATAAAAAACAATAAGCATTAAAATCAACAATAAAAACATTTAACAATAAAATATAAAAAAAATCTCTAAAATTGTTAAAAACACAAACATAACAACAACAGCCATAAAATTCCATTCATATAGGGGAGTCATTTATTCTAAGCCAAGTCTTCACAGCCTGGTGGAAGGCTAACAGATTTGGGACGGTCCAGATCCCCACAGGGAACTGATTCCAGAGGGCTGGAGCAGCCACAGAGAAGGCTGTCGTCCATGGCCCTGCCAGCCAACACTGCTTAGCTGACAGGACCCATAAGAGGCTAACCATGTGGGATCTGACGGGGTGCTGGGAGGCATGAGGTGGAAGAAGGCGGTCTCGAAGGTAACCTGGTCCTAAGCCATGTAGGGCTTTGAAGATCATCACTACCACCTTGAATTGCACCCGGAAGTGTACTGGAAACCAGTGCAGCTCACGGAGGAGTGGTGTTATATGGGTCCACCGAGGTACATCCTTTATCACTTGTGCAGCCGCATTCTGGACCAATTGAAGCTTTAGAATGCTCTTCAAGGGTAGCCCCATGTAGAGCGCATTGCAGTAGTCTAACCTTAAGCCTGGTGAGATTTGAACTGCCAAATTGCAGGCAGGTGGCAATCAGCAGAAGTAGCCTGCAGTACTGTTCTCTAACCACTGCACTACTGCAGCTTGTAGAGCTCTATAGAGCTTGGTGGACGAGTCATTTTATGACTGGTAGGAAAATGCTTCGCTCCACCTCCTAGCTTTGGTTTCAGGTCAGACTTCACCCACTGCCCACAGAGGTTTGGCTACAGTGGCAACATGATGAGATGTTTTAATTTTCCTAGTCTTAAGCATAACAGAAGGATACATGCAAGATTTATATCTCCCTCCATAGTAACCTTTTTTTGGTCTCTGGAATTCAAAGGACAAATGCAAGCAACATATATTAGAAACATGAAATGCAACCAAGGTATTGATTGGCTGCCATTTTTCCCATTCTTTTATTTATTGGCCAGCTGGTTGGCTCACTTTTTGTTTGTATTTTGTGACTGGCAGATAAGAATATAAGAACTGTTCTAGCAAATATGAACATTTATGTATGCAGTAAGCAATTCTGCTACAAAATGAAGCCAAATTGTAACCTTTACAGTTTACAGTATTGAGGTGCTCACCTAGCCGTCCAGCATCCTGAAGCTGAATTTTCAACATTTCCATCGGGGATGTGACCACCACCTGGCATGTCCCAGCTCCGCAGCCAGCCAGCATTTCCCTGGCCAAGGACAATTCTTTTCTGTTAACAATAGCACAAATGTACAGGACCAGTTCAAAAGTGCAGGTAGAAACGATGCTCAGACTGGAGCGAGATTACAAACAGAGAACAAATGCTCTTTTTCCCATACCCATCCACAGAGAGCAACTGTCGGAAGAAATCATTTGCTGCCAACTTGATCGCCTTTTCAGGAGTGACAAGAGTGAGGTTTACAGCAGCCCCTTGGAGAGAAGAGAAGAGACAATAAGGAGCCTTGATGATGACTTTGCTGGCTCATCCCTACTCCAACAGGAAATGCTGATCGCTCTCTCTTGCACACAAGGATCCACAAAAGCAATAATGTTTAACTAATACAAGTTTCAATTATTACTTGATATATATAGGCACCTTTGTATATTCCAATCTTAAATAAACTTTCCACCAAAATAATAATATACCAAATGCAACGCTAAATATCACTTATTTAGAAACATTAAGTCTCCAAGTCTAACACAACTCCTGGTGTTTTCCATCTAGTTTTCTTCCCAACAATATAAAAATACCATGGTCATCTTGTTTGAGTTCCCTAGGAGTTCCTAGTGGTCTCTCAGCCAAGTACTAACCCTTAGTTTTTGAGATCACCCAAACTCAACTAAGTGTTATCCTCTTCAGAAAAAAAAATATTTATAAACAAAAAACAAAAGTACCAATTATATAATAACTGTTTAAAAAGTCTTACAGCATGTCCAGACCCTAGGATTTCCTAGTGGTCTGTCAGCCAAATACTAGCCCTTAGTTTTTGAGATCACCCAAACTCAACTAAGTGTTATCCTCTTCAGAAAAAAAAATTATAAACAAGAAACAAAAGTACCAATTATATAATAGCTGTTTAAAAAGTCTTACAGCATGTCCAGATTTTTTCATGTTTCAAAATCAGTCATGAAGAATGTAGACAGGTTCAACTCAACATATGCTTTTGTATGGATTGGCTATATTGAGTAGCAAAGAGAAGTTGGTAGGGGTGAGAGCTAGAGCATCCCTATTTGATGCTGGTGAGCTTTCTGAATGCAGCTGGTTTGACACAGCAAGATACAAGATGGCCTGTTGGCCTTACCCAGCCAGATCCTCTATGTGTTCTTAGGTCGATACCCTTTCCTTACCAAAGCAAATTTTCTATACTACTCAAAATGTTGCACAGGTTGGCTTTAGAGATCATGGGGAACCATCTCATCATTCATGCCTTACACCTTCCTTTCTTTGCTGCCCGAAAGATACTCTGAAACAGTGCAGTCTAAGAAGGACTATATCAGATGATGATCCATGTGCTCTAAGAAGTAAGGCAGTCAAGTTTTTATGAAGGAAACCAAGAGATTTAAAAAAGAAAGACTACGAATGGCATAATGCCAGTTTCCAGAATATAATCTCACAAGTGATGGAAGGTAGCCAAAGATCCTAGTACCAGAACAAGTCTAAAACTTCCAATGAAATGCTGTTTGGAAGACTAAGACTGTACAGCATTTGCCTTTGAATAAACATTAACAGAATGCAACATATATGTTTATAGTACATATTTTTTTTAAAAATGTGGCTATCTTGAAACTACGTTTAATTACTCTGCTGGAATTGGCAACCTGGAATCTTCCAGATGCTAAATCTTCCAGATGAGCTGGAATTGACAGGAATTAAGAAAAAACATGCTATATATGTTATTTTTAAATTCCTCCGTGCAATGTTATTATTTCATTTCCAATTTTCAACCATCATATACATACATACATACATACATACATACATACATACATACATACATATTCAAATTACGTGTTTTACTTTAAATTGATATAGTAAAAAACAAATTATTAAAATTTCAGAGCAAAGTAAAGCCCTTCCATTTCTATAGGGGAATACCTCTATAAATGCCAAACAACCCTTCTGAACGTATCGTCTTCACTAAACAGTCTCGCCTGGAATATAAGAGGGAGAAACAATTACAAAAACCATTTCAAAACGGGTTCATGTGCGTAATTATTTCTTGTTCCCTGTTCTTCCATAATGTTTCTCCTTAGGATAGCAAGGCCTTCTTAGATATGGCACCAAGACAGTTAAAAAGCTCAATTACATTAAAGCTTTTAGTAAATATGCAGCAGGATTCCTTTTCATTATTGATTTTATTTCTGAATGATGGTAACATTATTTCACTGACACTCAAGTTAATTAAGATTGCTAGCAACTGTATAAAATATAATTTCCCCCATCAACTCTAACACGTTTCCCAACCTTGTGCTTTTCAGAATTGCTGGGGTCTGCAAGATACAGGTTAGAAATGTTGAGAGTTGCTGCTTTATAAGATATATTAAAAACATTATGGGTAAGGAAAATGGAATTTTGAGGAATACTCAATGGTGTTAGGAAATGCATCAATAGAACTGATTTTGATTCCTTTCAGCCCGAAGCTTCATATTCTGTACCATCACTCACGCACATGCCTGTGTAGACTGCTCGTCCTTGCTGATTCTGGAGACGGGTTTTGGCCAAATCAATGGGGAACACACAAGTGACCCCCACAAGGCCAGCTATACCTCCATTGATTAATTTTGCTGGAAGGCTGGGAAGAAAGAGGAGATAGTTACCAACATTTGTTAAAAAGAACGAGAATGCTTTCAATTCCCGTTCCTCTTCTGTGGTGCTCTTGGAGGTATACTTTGCAGATTTTGATGATAGCATATCATCAAATCTTGCAACATAAATATTAGCGTGAATGGGAGAATGTTGACCAAATCAGTTTGAATCATTGCAGTTATTATTAATTTCTACTCTTAGGAAATTTACAGTAGATTGTGAACCCTTTGGCCTCCTCCAGTTAAATTTTGTTCTTATGTTCAACAACACATTCCTCTCAATAATGACAAACATCATATGAACAGAATCACTGACCTTTGAAAACCAAGCACAGAGACACTACTGACCTGATCTTCTTGCTTGCCATTTTCCTTGGGTGGTGGCTGCTGCTACTACAGACCCAGGAATTTCTTTGACATTTAGGGAACACGGTCTTTGCTCTCTTTATTTAACTGGAGACAGAAAACAATTCCTCTTTCTTTATTGGATAACAAATCGTACGGTTCAAAAATAGAATGGAGTGTTCATAGTTCAATCAAGTCCTGGGGATTTTCAGGGAAGTTTGCTGAATAAATTTGGTTCTTTTCTCCCTTTCTTTCCCCTAATAAGCCAGTTTATACTAGATACTTTCCCTGTTTACTGACGACCTTCCCTCATGTTTACATCTGAATACACCTGAGGTCTAGGAAGCTGAAAAATAAGTGCTCAGTAACATTAGGGCAAAATGAGTTGTGGGATCTTCAGTGAGTTTACTCAAGGTAAAAGTAAAGTGAGCTTCTGCTCTGCAAGAGGGATGCGAACACCAAAAATTTCAAAGAGTTACAATTCAGTAACATCTGGTTCTAGGCCATGAACAGAAAAGAAAAATTAGATCCACAGAATGCAGTCCACACCCTGGAAATGTTGAAAAAGACATTGCAGAGAACCTCAGGCCATTGTGGAATTTCTTTGTGGAGGAGGGGAAAGGGAAATAAACATCCATCTGGAAAAAGAGGAGAAGGCTTGCAAATATTACTCAAGTATGGCTTTGACCTACCATGATAGTTAATGTGAAAATAAGAACTAGAACAGCTAAAATATTTGTGGTTTGTGATTTAAAAAAAAAAAGACTAAGTCATTTAAAATTCTCTAGATCTATCCTACGCATTTCCGAAGTAACTGGAATTAATAAACCGGACCATACCCCACTCTAACCCACACTAGGTTTTTGGCTAATGTGTTCTGTACCTCCAGACTTGGCATTTATTTCACCACATTTATAGTACAGTGTATTATTTAGCTAATTATAGCATGGTTGACATCTGAACTGAGAGTCACAGTGTTAATATTTGTAAATTATGATTTAAACTATTGTCTATTCATCATTGTCGATTGAAAGACCAACTCTTGTGTAATCAAGGTTTAAATATTTGTTTAAAAATCTAGGCTAAAAAATTTTGTGTAGGCAATATGTTTTTTTGTGCTTTTTCTTTTCTTTATGAATGCAAAGGTAGAAATTGTGGTTTATTAGATAAGTCATAAACAGCTGGATTTACAAACATTCAGCTATAAAAAAAGATTTCTAAGCCATAAAGATGGAGTTCTATAAAACACATTAAGCTAGAGCCAAACAAACAACCTACCATAAATGGGTGCAAAAATCTATGCAATCTGTGTTGCATTCTCTGAAACCAACCAATGTGCTAAATGTAGAGTTGAATAAGTCTTTTTGTTTCAGCCAGGAAATAGCATCAAGAGAAAATGATGAGATTTGTCTGCTTTCAATTGGATATGGTACAGCTAAAACACCAAACTCACCCTGGGTATATTTATAAACTTTACTATGTTGTTAATTATTATTATTTTTTCCCCAGCAGCAATGCAAAGGTTTGTTTATTTTTGCAAAGATAGTACAACATACACAAACAATGAATCATACAGGAGAAAAAAATGTCACCAATAGTTTTACGATTAGTCATGATTCTTATGTAAGCATTTTATATAAGCTTTGGAATTGCAATACTAGCACTGAAAAAGTAAGTTTTCATGATGTTTTAAACTTCTAGAGCCATCTATCTCCATGTAACTGTGCAAAAATATACATAGCCAGCCCTCACATACATTGTTGTTTGTTGTGACAAAACAAACTCTTTACATATTTTGAGTGTTTTTAGAAATGGTAATGTCAAAGCTACAAAAAGTACTAAAGTGTAGCTCCAGTAGTTAAAAAAGTATCAAATGTCCATCTGTAATATAAACTTTAAAAAATCAAAATATCATAAACATTCCTGTGGAAATTGACCTGATTCCTAAATCCACACCCTTTTTCCTCTACTGTAAAAAAAACTTATTCCATTGCACTAATCAAATATAAAAGGATCCCAACTTTTTGGAAGCTGTTATTATTAGCTGCTGGTCACTCATTCACATGCATTTCCTCATCTATAGAAAATACAAAATAAAACACTTTCAGCATTTGGTTGGTGGAATAATTATAACCATTACTGCAAATGTGCCCATACAGTGTTTTATAGAGCAGAGGTCCCCAACCGGTGGTCCATGGACCACTGGTGATTCATGAGAAAATTTCTGTGGCATGCATGCTCTCTCTCCCTGTGTGTGTCTCTGCGTCTCTTTCTCTTTCTGAAAGCTGAGGCTGGGCCAAGCCGGAGAGTTCTCCTCAGGGCTGTCCGTTACTTTCTTATCTTTGGAAATTCATGCTTGCTGAGGAA
>JANHGC010004713.1:42996-55265 GCA_027560395.1 Boaedon fuliginosus | reverse complement strand
GTAAAATCAGAGGAGGGAGAAGAAAGGAAGGAAGGTGAAATCAGAGGAGGGGGAAGGAAGGGAAATCAGGAGGTAGGAAGGAAGGTAAAATCAGAGGAGGGGAAAGGGTTAGGGAGCAGCGTGCTGGATTCATACTGGTGGTCCCTGGGATTTAAAATTAAGAATTCGGTAGTCCCTGAGGCCAAAAATGTCGGGGATCTCTGTTATAGAGCACAAATGCAGCTTTAATTATACATATAATACACATCAGACACAAATATTTAGAAACTACACATGAGGTTTTGGAAATAATTATTCCTGCAGAAATGTTAGAAATAAATTACTATCAACTACCTCCTCCTAAATCACATCTACTTTTACTGAATAAATTGATTCCTCTCCACTTATACTAATTAGCAATCTCACTAGTTTGAGATGACCATTCGTCTCCAAATTCATTTGCACAATGAGTGCCATGAATTTGTAAATTGCTTTTGGAAGTGATAAATAGTGAAACACTTTATGAATGAAATGTAATGTCAGAAAAGTTGGGAAACTTACCTTCCTTATTTTCAAGCAGTTGGGTTCCTCCCTTCCTCCTCTCTCATTTTTAGGCATCTGACTCACATCTGGAATCCTTTAAAAAACAACCTCTCATGCCTGTTTTTAAGGGACTGTCCACAAATTCCCAGAAATATTATTTGAACATACATAGGAAATGTGTTTTTCTTTCTGGTTTTCATCTTGTTTATTTTAGGTCCAGCAAAAAAAGTAAAACTCCAGCTCAAGCGTTTTCCATTGGATGAGGACAATTTTAAACAAATGCTGTATATTTCAGTTTTAGTCAAGCTCCAATTTCTTGAGCAAGGTTGTATCGACTGATAACATTATATTCCATTAATGTAGTATCATGCGATGAGATTTCATACCCCCAAATCAATTACTGATCAGTGGACAATTAGGGTCTTCCTGGACTCTTAGTGGGTAAATATGGCCAAGAAACATCTATGACCAGTAAAATGTTTACATAAGATTCATTAAGCCCATTTCTGGACCAGGAAGTTCTTTACATGGTGAATCATGCCACATCCTGCAATGTGGGCAAGTGCCAAGGGGCTAATCGTGAAGACAACTCAGAAATAGCTAGTCCACAACGCGGCATCCCACTGCAAGTTGTACCGGTGATCAGTAGGCTTCCAAATACAAATCAAGGTGCTAGTTGTCATCTATGAGGCATATAGTTTAATTATTTGAGGGACAGTCTCTCTCCTGTTTCTACTTATTCAATAAGATTGGACAGAATTTAGCAATGTCACCTGATGGGAACCAGATCTGTAAGATGTACCTTTGCTGTCATAGTCCCTAGTCATTTAGACATACCTTAAAGACCAAACTTTTTCTTCAAACTCTGAGCTAGAGTGGGATGTTACAGGTTTTTTTAGTGGAAGTTTGCTCCATAGGAATAACTTTCCTTTTCTGCTGTTTGATGTTTTATATCGTTGTTTTTATTTTGTATATACCCAAAGCCAAGGGGTTGAGCAGCCTTAGAAATATGAAAAAGGTGAAAAAGAAACTTGTAATATACAGTACAACCAACCCCCTTCAGCCCCTGGTGGACTAAGTCAGTGCTTCCAAACCTGGCTCTCCATCAGCATTAAGAATAGCAATGCACAAAAATTTTAGCAACATTTAAGAAACATAGCAGTGTTTAAAGGTAGAGAAGATACCAGCCACTGCATTAGCGAAGTCTACATAGAATAGAGGTTTTAATTATATGGTATGTTTGGGCATGATGTATCCAAAATGTTTCGTGCTGTGAGTACCCTAACCTGCCCCACCCCAATTAAGCAGGATCTGTTCTCAAAATTAATGCATAGTCTTCAAGAGGCTAAACACATTCTTTTTTATTGTTTACTACACCTTGTTACACAGCTGAAATATTTCATTTTAAAAGCGTTTTGGGATTTGTTACCATAGTTTTAATTTTGTCAATTTATCTAAATTAATTTTGAAAAGCATTGAAATGAGATGTTGTAAGTATAAGGTTATGCAAGGGCATGTTTTAGCTACTTCCTCCTCAGCTTGCAAAGATTCAAGGCCAAAGTAGATTAACCACTAAAACACTTTTGAAACTGATACACACTTACCGCTTTCAAATAAATTTCAGTTGAAGTTGTTCTTTTAGACATTTCTCAAGTAATTTTGGCTTTCTTGAATGAATTATGTTGCTCAAAGGCCATTGTGTAAAGGAATAGTTGTAAGTTTAATCAATAATGTTTGAATGAGGTAAGATGGATTCCAATATGCTGTTTTCTTTGGATATTTGTATTTGAAATTATTTTCTTTCTAGTAAACACAAAAATCATTTAAAAAAAAAAATCCATGTCAACTTAATTTTGTATTACATTTTGCTATAACATTTCAAAATGTTATCAATTTACTGATATTAAAATAATATGGAAAAAGCTTTGCCTTCAAAAATGACTTTGGAAGCAAAAGAAGTGGATATCTTCACAAAATCTATTACGTGCAAAAACTACTGGTAGTAATCTATATAGAATAAACAGTACACAAATAGTCTAGTTTTATTTACTGGGGAACTGAATAATGCCTAGCTAAACAGAATTCATTTAGCTATGAACAAATGTTATCTAAGGTTTTTCCTTCTATATTTAATGTATGGTATGTATTGTAGATGTTATTTTTTAAAAAATGAAAATGAGGGTGAGAAAACAACCTTTTTGAAATTAATTCATGAGAATCATTTACAAAAAGTTAGAATGTTAAGCTTAACAAACTGAAGGTGTCAGCATAAATGTGACCCTTATCTGACAATTGAAGAATACTCTCTAGCTGTCCAAAATAACCTAGGGTGGATTTTAATCAGTTTTCTGGTAAAGGCCAAATGTTCTTCTCTTAAATCTAGCTGCTAATCCAGGACTTGGAACCTACAGTATGGTTCTCAAAATCTTCCTTTCATAATGTTGATCACATAAGTAGGCATCCATGTTATTTTAAATTGTCCTTTTTCCCCCTTTCAGAGATTGATTCTCAGAGATTGCCTGGACAAGCACCTACAGTTATGCAGGTAACATGTAAGAATAGGAGTGCAAGTCATAAGTTTGAAAAAAGGTGTAAAAAAGCAACAGCTTCACAAGACCCCAGGAAAAAAAGAGAAGCTAAAATTTGTGATACCAATACTGTAACATGAATACTCATAGTAACTCTCCCCGTTCCCTAAAAAAATATGGTCCTAAAGTACAAAACAGTTGTCTAACTCTGTTTCCTCTTGTGTCCTATTAATCATAGGCCTGATAGTAATAATTGGGTAAGAACTGACAAGTTTGGCAAGTGTTTTGATTGTAACTAATAATAGGAAGCGTTTGATGGAAAGGAGATAATTGCTATAGTGAACATTTCCACAAAACATACCTGGCTGGAAAAGCCAATGCAGAAATTTCTCGTTGTTGCCAGCTGCTGTGCGGGTGCAAAGGAAATGCGCAGTAAAACCTTTTGGAAGCTTTTTGTACTGATTGCATAGATAGAAGAGCAGGCCAGTTATAGTCAGGATTCCACTTCAGTCAGTGATCTTCGGCGGGAACAACAGATTCAGAGTGAATCTAAGCTTCTTTTAAAAGGAATCCTTATAGCCACGGAGAAGACACCATTGAACAGCAGCTTGTATTAATGTCAGGGCATGGGGAATGCACTCCTTGGCAAGGCACCTCTTGAAGAAACGGTGTGATTGTTCACATGCCATGCAGCCTGCTCCGTGATAATGAAGAGCTATGGACCACTCCTATCAATATGCCAGGCAGGCACAGAATTCTTGCACTGGCAAAAAGACTGAAAACTTTTTACAGTCCCTAGAGACGCGTAGGCTTTACAATGGAGAGGGAAAAAGGAGGCAGCATGTGATCTGCTGGCTGGGCTGCTGAAGAAAGGGGGGGCAGAGGCTGCTCCACCCAACAGGAAAGGAATCACTGCCACAGGCAACTTTGCCAAGGCAGAAGATTATTACAGATCTCTTTGGTTACTTTACGCAGAAGATAAACATGCCACAGCTCTGGCTTTTTAAACAATAATCACTCCTGTTATTTCCTCATTTAAGTCTTCCTGAATGGATGTTGGGTGCTGTTTCTCCAGAGTAAAAAAACCCCTCATGGTTAATATTAGTTTTTCAGATGCAATCCTGAATTCTTGTTGTGGTGGTTTTTCCCTCAAAATGTGCCCCCTCCCCTTTCTTCATTCTGTAGGAACTTTCAAACTCAGAGCACTTTCTTGTTTTTTTGCAAACTGGTATTATAATTATCTCTTTGTCACACAAATTCTGCTGAAATTAAAGCTTTTTCATATGGTATTTTATAAACAGCTCACTATAATTGCTAAAAGAATACATTTTGAAGGACAACCAAAATACTAACTGCTTATATAGTTGCTATTACTTCTTGGAAAGAACAAAAGTAATAATTCCCTAAAATAAAAAATAGTTACATCCAAATCTTTGTCTGATGAGAAGAAAATAATGCCTTGATCCATTGCACAAAACAGCACTAGTTGCTCTCATGCAAATCATGCATTGAATATAATTGATTGACAATGTTAAAAAATTTCTAATTTACTCTAAAATTATTAACATTATACTTCCTACATGTTGTATGACAGAAATCAGTAAGTGTCTTGTAGCAGGATTTTATCACTCAAGTGGCCCAATAAAATTTCCCAATAATACAGATCTGGTAGCTCAGTGGTTAAGTCACACGGCTTTGTATTAAAAAAAATTCCCAGATTTAATTCTCAGCCTCTCCAGGCAAAATTGTCTAAAGTAACAGAAGATTGCAAAGGCTACTGCCTGAAAATCTAGAGACAGTGCCATTCTCTAGAGATAAAGGTGAGACAAATTATTGCTCTGATTTACATAAAGCTATTGTTTAATGTTTGTAGAGATTCTCATCCCCATTCCACACACACGCTCTCAGATACACACAGACCAAATACTATTTTAAGAACATATTTTATACAAAATAACACATTCTTATGGAAATAAAATCTACAGATCTCTAAAGATCAAAACTCTTTTTTTAAAAAAGGAACCTTTAAAAATTATGCAAACACACATTATTAAACTAGCTATTGAGGTAACTGACACTGCCAGGGAATCAGTAGGACAAGAGAAAATATAAACAATATAAAAATAAATAGTATTCCCTTTTCCAGTATTGACCAGGAAAGTTCAAACCTAGCTCTTTGCCATTTTCAAAGAGGAAAGAAAGGATCCCTGATACTATAGTCCATGGACAAGGGAATTGACCAGGGCTTTTCAGGAGCAATGAGGTACCTGAGCTCCAGGTGATAAATACAGAGGAAGGTATGGGGACCGATGCTTTCATCCATGGTGTTAAGTATCTAAACAATGGTCTGATGGTAGCTTCTGCAGCACAGGTTCACTCTGTGGTGGGGTGGAAAGTTCATTGTTGTGCATAGCCCAGACTATGTCAGTCTCTTGCCAGGGGTTGTTAGATACTTTCACAGCTTGATGGTGAGAGATCTCTTACAATAATGACTCATAGAGTTCTGTAGACTAAAAATTGTACTGTATTCATGGAGACTGGGATTTGATGTGCAAGGCTTCCAAGACCAAAAACATTATCTAGGCGCTAGCATTCATAACAAGAAACATTCTCTTTTCTCTGACTTTAACAGACAAAATTACATTCTTTACAATCTTAATTACAATAAAATAGCTCATTTCTATCCATACAAAGCTTGACCCAAGACACAATATTTTAGGAATGGTTATGTTTGATAAAACATTGCCAGCTCAAAATCAGAATATTGACATATTTATACCACAAATATTTTCCAACAACTGGCCTCCATTCCCTCCCCCCCCCCACATTAGAAAACCTTTTTTTCTTTTATTTAGGATGGAAAAATTCTCATTCTACTTAATAAAAAATTCAGCTGGGTAGTTAAATATAAGCAGGGCAATTAACAATGGAACAACTGGATACTTTTAAAATGTAGAAAGTTTGGAGAAAAAATATTTCTATTTCAGAGTTATTATTTTCAATGAGGTTGAACTAACAACTGCCAAATCTAATTTGTAACCTTAGGAATCTTACAAACTTCTTCCCATCTAAATTTTTCAGGTACCTAAGCAAACCAGGAGAAAACAGCATTACTGTTGTGCTTTGTTGCTAAGTAATTCTTCTAGGTTGTAGCGTCAAACTATTATGAAAAGGCAAAGCTACCAGAATAAGCAGGTCATATAGTGAATTATTATATCTAACTTGCGATTTATACTTCTCGGGGGAATAAATAACTGTCACAATATTTAGAATCTGATATAATTTAAATGAAGTTTCAGCTTAGTGAAAAGTGTACATTTTATGCTCAGCTAAGATGATGGCTAAGTGTAAAGGTTTATATAAAAGGACATAAAAATTTTGTCTTATTTTGATGGCGTCGTTGATCACGTAGAGCAGCCTTCCTCCAAACTGGGACATTTTGGCCATCCTGATTGGGAAGTTCTTGAAATAGTTGCTCCATAAATCTGGACAACATCGGTTAGGAATTCTGCCCTGTAGAACCCACCAATTACACCTGGCAGATCTGTGTTCAAGACACATAATTGTTCTACCTTTTTACAGCTTATCACCATCTAAATTCTCTTTAAAAGTATGACAAAAGCAAATTGTTGACAAAACTTTCTTAATAAAAACTACTCTGACTCAAAAGATGATCATCTAAGATTTTGGCTGGCTTTAGCAGCTAAAGTATGTCTTTGAAACTCAGTGTGAAGAGCTACGGCTTTTCTTCCAGATTCACAGTAAGGTGAGGAAATTATGTATTCAGATATGCTAAGCTTTCAAAGTACCCATCACTGCTTTCAAGCACCCTTGAAGCTCACAGGGAGCATCGAGATGAATGCTCTCCCCTTTCTTACTTGCGCTCATTAAATTATCCTAGTGTATTCATGCAGACCTGCTACTAAAGTCTCCTTGTTGGAATCTCGTATCTTCCATTTTCTAGGTAGAATTTAAACATCACATTTTAATGTGCTTCTACGTATCTATTCCTGTTTGTTCCCCAGAATGCCTGGCCAGTCTGACATTATAAACTGCCATCTTCTATCGCTGCCTCATAATTTCACCACTGCAAATTTAAACATACAGGAGACGAATCAGGGAAAATAGTTTATACTTTCTTTTAAAACTGAACATAGTAAAAGTGAGCATTAAAAGATGCTTTATACAATGCTCACACTTCGTTGTGAGGAAAGGAAGTCCAGCTTCCTTAACTCTTATAAAGGCCACTACAGGGCATAATTTGGTGAAAACCCAGAGAACCCAGAAGTTGGGCCTTCTTATTATTCCTTCCACCTGTGCTAGACAGAATTTGAACTCAAGCAAAAAACTAACTGGTTCTCTGGTTTTTAAGAACTTTTTTCTTAAGGCTCATTACTTAAATTTTGTTTGAAGAAAAATGCAGTGGGACTAATTACACAGAACATATTGTAACATTGACTTACACTGAGAAAACCTTTTAATAAAATGGTATTAAATCGTAAGTAGATTCAGAATGATATACTAACGGAGGAATAATCTGTCTACACATCTATATAACATAATAAATTCTTGTTCTTTGAAAGCCAAAAAATCCTGATTTGGGATCAAAGAAAAGTAAACTACCTTACCATTATTCTGTTTCTTCAAGGTGTAGAATTCAAAAGCTCAGTAAGTTAATAGCCAGCTCTTGATAAAAGGGAACCTTTAACTTGCCATTAAGACAATCATCACTATTGAATAGGAGATACCAGTTGGAGTAAAACATATATAACTAACAAAATACTACTGGTGGTAATTAATACCAAAGGTTTATTTTAAAATTCTAACCATGAATAAGGAGGAAAAACCCTCAAAATGCTAATATGTAAGTAGTTATTTTGGGGAGTAGAGGCAAAACACATTTCAAGTAGTGATTACATGAGTCAACTTTAACCACCAAGACTTTTCATTTTGAAAAGCATTCTTCTAAATGATCCCACAATCATATTTTCTCCATATTCTATTCCCAAAGGTTTAGAGAAGCACAAACAGGATTTAAAAAAATATTTCCACATGAACAGCAAAGACCTTGCACAGGTGAAAGGTTCTGCACCCCATCTAACTGGTAAGCAGACACAGATAAGTTGGAGTGAGAATATTATTGCATTAGATGTTTTTTTTTCATCACAGCAAGAATAAGGCCTGAATCCATGATCAGACAAGCTCTAGCTGTGTTATTCATTGATCTTGACTGTACAAGTCATGTACATGTATTATCTGAAAAGCAAACCTTTTTAACGAAATAAAGCCAAAATCCTAATTCATTGGCTCCCTAGGAGTAACTAAAAATCTCATGCTTACAGATATGACAGATTACACTGTAACCCTAAATGTTTATGGAGGGATGGTTTTAAGTTCACCCAGATAAGCTGATTGGAGACTTTTCACAACCCAAAACCTGCTTCGTTGTATTGAGCAATTGGGTCTTCCCTTTCTAAGCATGCCCCATAACCAACCAATATGTTTCAAAGACTAGAATACAATGCCTTTGAAATGTGTTTCAAAACTAACATACTAGAAGAGATGAAATGGAAGAACAGATTGCTTTAGAATAAAATGGGCTCTTTGTAATCTTACAACAATTTTATACGTTCTTTGCCTACCAGTTTATAAAATTAGGTTATTCTTTTTAATTTCTTAGAAATTGGTAAAAATAATTAAAAATAATTTGCATGGCGAAGTTATATGGGATGAACAGGGTATATGTAAGAAAAGATATTTGTCTTTCTGTATGTGTACTTGTTTCTTTTAACATGTTCCTTGGAAAATTACTGCCCCTAACAGATGTATTAGCTGCTTAGCACACAAGATGCTAACTGTTCTTAACTGCGTCAGGTCATCTAAAATGGTTATAACTGTGAATCTGCTTGTCTTTGATTTGGTTTTGGGGCTGCAACAGCGATGGAACAGAGAACATTTCTTCTCATTTCTGCATTGCTTTTCATGTTTGGTATCAAGTCACTCCAGGTTTCAGCAGCGAAACCCAAATAAATATTGGATCTTCACTATTTAGTCACAAACAGTGGGAGGAGTAGGAGCTAAGAGATGAAGACAAGCACTGGCTTACCCCATATCCTTATATAAAATCCAACTAACAATGGCAAAATTATACGTCAATAGAACATTTTAATCTCTGGGAGAAGTGTTTACTTTTTTCAGATTCATTAAGTTACAGCAAAGCACCATATTAGATCACTCCAAGCAATCACACTGAAATGTAATATCATTGTAATAAGTTCAAGTATTATATAAATCCGCAATGCTACTTTCATTATTTTTGCTTATAGCATGATGTACTTGGCAGATTTTCTATAAAACATCCACAAGTTGGTTTGTTATTATTTACTTAATATTTGTTGGCCACCGAACTCCAATTCATTGCTTGATTTAGACACTTATTTGTGAAAGTCTGAGCTAATGTGTAAGCTGTCCTATGATATCTGAAATTATTAAATGAGTGTATAGGCGATTTTACAGTTTCATTTTCATCCCTTCTAGCATACATGCTTCAATACCCATATATAGAATCAAATGCTGTCTGTCCCCAAAAGCGTATCTGGGTCCTCTTATAACGCTGAAATTTAAATGGAGGAGATCTATTTCTGAGTTGCCCTAATCAGAGCATGGGGACAATCACACTCAAATAATTCAGTATTCATCATTTCTTGTCTAACATTAATATCACTGGGCTTTACTAAAGATCCTTCTGCAAGATTTCTTCCCATCTTAGGATTTTAGAGACAATGGTTTCAATATTGACTGTCATATGGGTGAATCTCGGAAATGATGGACCAAATGCTACATCTCACATAAAAATCCCAATATTCTGAAAATTCCAGTTCCTTTCTTCCTACAGCAGTACTGCACACAATCCATGGGCAGGAGATTTAACAGTGCTTTCTCCTGAATAAATGTGATCCATTAATGAGTATGCCTCAAATCCAAACTACCAATAGGCAGCACTATCACATTTTAGAGGAAGAATTTTGCCATTTTCTACATCCAACTTCTTAAAAACAAAAACAATGTGACATGATTGTAAACATCTTCTGATCATCCCAGTGCTATGCTTGCAAATGTTGAGTCTACAACCTCAGTCCTAATCATGTACAATACATTCACAAACAGATTTTTTTCTTTTTTCTTTTTAAAGGCAATAGGTTAAAAAAAACTGTAAACTGGATTCCATCCCAAGCACACATATTAATACAAGTATTATCCTCTATCTCCAGTCTTTCACCCTGAAAAATATACCTGAGTTTTAGCAGTTAATGAAAAGTTTCAAGTCCTTCAAACTTTCCTTAAACCCTGAATGAAATAAACCTTCTGATCAGAAACAAAGCCCTAATTTGAGACCCTCTCTCTTGATTCACTGTGGGATTGTTTGTGACAGGCATACTGCTGGCTCAGACTCGGGATAATTCCACTGTCAATTGGGCACTGTGTTGCACAGGACCATGGAAGCCAGATGATGCTAAGAAAGAAGGTAAGAATAGAAAGGGTGCTCCCTTTGTCCATATCTATTCGTTTGTGGCTCTATCTTCTGTGTATTCTTCCTTCCTTAGATTAGCTCTAGAAAAGATAAACGAAAGCAATTAGTACAAGTTTTAGAAAGATTAAAAACACAAAAATAAAACACAAAAGGACACTAGGTAATATCACAAATCTGTGAGTGTGTTTGATTTGTCCAGTTTTGGCTACTAAAACAGTAGTTTCAGGAGCATATGAGGATAGCATTACAGCTTCTTTTATAGGGGATGCAAAGAGCAGTGTTAGGGTTTGAATAGTGGCATCCCATTTCTCTGAAGGAGTTAATGCTAACCTGGCTTCCTATTTGCATATTTCCAACAAAAGAAGTTCAGTAAATATACTCAGGTATTTAAGGCAGATATCCTAAAAATTAGCCCTACTGATCTCGGGTATAAAATTATACTGTTAATGAACAATCCAACTGGCTTTTAGACCAACAATTTCAGATAAATCTAACATGGCATTAAAATATTTTATACTAATTTAATGCAAAGTCCTTGACAAATCACACAGCAGCAAAATCATCAGCCCTGAAAAGAAGTATGTTGAGAATGGCCAAATAGCTATCTTCTATTGATTCAATAGTAAGATGGATGACCTGTAATCCAAGCCTTGCTGTTATCTATAATATAAGGATTCTAATGATAGGCTGCCTTACAAATTTGCTATGTGGATTATCAAGAGGCACCGTGAATAATCAGAAATGCAATATCAACGCTAAGAATTACTGTTCCTCAGTAGGTGTTGTGGACGGATAAGCGAAGAACATTGGCAGTGTATGCCAAGAGTAGATAATCCCAGCAGGGTCACGTAAGGTATGAAAGGCACTTCAATTGCCCAGTTAAACAAGCAGGTGCCTATGGTGAGTTGCAATGATACATAAGATGCTGGGCATGGAAGATTACTTTAGTGGTAAGACTAAAAGCATAATTTTACAAAATAGTAAATCACTCCTGTCCTTTACCAAGAAAACACATGGACAGAAAATATGATTAATGATGACACCAAATTATGGGCTCCTCAGTTTGGATGGCAACATGCTACTGAGGAAGGACTGAGGGCCTTTCATATTATTAATGGTGTTTATGATGAGGCTACATTAAACCTTTGGGATGTGTAGTTGATGATGTTGCCATGTAAGGAAAGAAAATCCAAAGTTGCAAAGACAGAATTATAGTAGGAAATGGAACATAAGAAGCACAAATGTAGAAATGCTCAACACAGAGAAAGATCACGTGAATCAACTATACAGGGACATCTTAGGCATCAGTGAACTGAGGTGGCCTGGAATCATATACAAATATATACCTTTGGATAATTTATCCCAATAAATAAACAAATAAGTACGATGTTTTTAATTCATTTAACTGGGTTCTCATGTTTTAGGTTATATTTAAGCAGAAATAATGAAAATTCAAAAAGAGCTCACAAACAAGTACCATAGCATATCTAAGTACCATAGCATAGCTAAGAGTCAACATCAACTTGATGATACATTCAATCATTCACATATCATCTAGAACAGGGGTCTCCAACCTTGGCAACTTTAAGACTTGTGGACTTCAACTCCCAGAATTCCTCAGCCCGCAAAGTAAAGCTGGCTGAGGAATTCTGGGAGTTGAACTCCACAACTCTTAAAATTTGCCAAGG
>JANHGC010004713.1:0-14324 GCA_027560395.1 Boaedon fuliginosus | reverse complement strand
AGGGAAACCTCATTCTGGGGAGGGGGGGGGGAGTTGGAAGGGTGCATAAAAAAATTGTGCTCTGGGATCCAAAACGGTGGCACTGTTTAATTGATGGTACAAATGTGACAAGAGAGGTATAACATAAAGAAAACATGCATGAAAATAAATCGAATGTTTACTGAAAGTTCAGCATTGAGCAGAGAATAAGATACCCTTGTATACTTATGGTTGTCTGTATACTTATGGATAAATGCATAAAGAATGTTTGTAGCCTTATGGGCTGTTTAAGAACATGCAATAACATAATTCTGCAAGCAGATTATGCTGTATTATAGCTGGAGAACCTGAATGATTTGATCATATAGCGGAAAAGATGTATCTAAAAATAAATATATTGAAGACCATCTTTGCATTTATGCCAACAAAAATGGAGTAAGCAAAAGCAAGTTATGCATAAATGCAAGTTATGAATAAATGTTGGTAGATTATTTACAAAAAGAATGAGGAAGTGGTTGGAAAAACTTTTAAGAAAAGAATATTATTGTGCGTACTTTGTTACATAGAAATAAGAGTTGGTATGATAGGAAAAACATTTGATAGTGGGAATGATGAAACAAAAAGGAAAAAATTAAAAACAAATTGGTGATCAGTTAATATGGACAGAATATAAAAATGAGTAATAAATGTCAAAGAAGGATGTCAAGATGTTCAAAGAAATGAAAGAGCATCAATTTGCAGAACAAATGCAATACCTTGAGAATTAAAAATAGACCAAGAAGGTTTTGGGTGGACGGTGTTGATGAGATTCTGAAAAAAGAGCAGCATGAACTGTGACGAACAGAAAACAATATATGAATATAGAAAGATGGACATAGAGAAATAAAAAAAAATGATTTACAAGGATAGAATAGAATGGAAAGTATAGTGAATGCTCTAAATGTGTTTTTCTTCTCTTTTATCTCTTGCCCATTTTTGTCTTTTGTTTTATTTACTGTTTTTCTGTGTCTTGCATGATATTGCTTTACTTGAAAGGGATTAACATGAGAAGTATGTAAATTTGTTACTGTTGCTATTACTGTTTTATTTTAAAATAGCCAGTTTTATAGACGTTGAGGCACTCGGTTAGAAACCTGACGACCATGAGTTCTAGTCCCACCTTGGGCACGAAAATCAGCTGGGTAACTTTGTCCAATCACCCTCTCTCAGCCCAACCCACTAACAGGTTTGTTGTTGTGGGAAAAATAGGAGGAAGAAGGAGTATTAGTATGTTCACCACCTTGGGTTATTTATAAAAAATAATAAAAGTCCGATAAAAAGTGAAGAAATATAGTAAATTATTATTATTACTAAGCATCCCTTTAAAGTTTTCATCCTACTTATCTTCAAATCAATAAAGTTTCTCTTGCAATATGTTTTTTTCATTGTTTTCATTTTTATTTGTTTTCATTTTATACATGAACAAAAAACAGTTCACACATATCCTTTCCAAAATAACCTTCCTCTTCCCATCCCAACTCCTGGGCCACAGCCTGTTAGAAACCGGGCCACATAGCTGGAGTGGCAGGCAAGCGAAATCAAAACCACCACCACCATCACTGATCCATGAAAAAAAATGGTCTTCCATGAAACCAGTTCCTGGTGCCAAAAAGGTTTGGGACTGCTGCACTAAGGAAATGTAATATTCTTGAAAAACACCGAGGAAAAATCTCTAAAACTATCTGTTTTATTCTGTGGCCAAATTTACTCCCATTCTTTTCTTAGCTTATGGGTTTTAGTGTATGTTTGCAGTTATTTATAAAGAATATTTAATGACAGGTGTTTGACTGCAGATGTCCCACTGAAAAATATGGCATATATATGGTATATAGCTTTCTGTAAATCTGATTTTTTAAAATAGAAAGTTCTAGGCTTTAGCACATACTTATGACTATGTGGGCAATATTTAAAATCTCAGAAGCCAGAAGAGTTTCTCACCCAATGCCAGATGTCAGCCTTCAGTGCTTTTAAAAGTCATCATGTTCTCAGCATGATCAAAAAGTCAGAATCCTTACCTGTAACTGTAGTTCTTCAAGTGGTCATCTGTGCATTCATACAGATGGTTGGTGCACTTGTGCACATCAGAATCTTCTAGAGCTGTGCAGGCCATTATAGCAGAAGCTCACCCTCTAGCACACATGCTGCTGGATATTGTTTCCATCCGTCCCCTCAGTTTTTCAAGATCATCATAGCTGCTCTTAGGAAAAAAGGCTCCTTAGCAGAAGTATCTGCAGAGGGGAAGTTGTGTGAATTATGTAAATGCCAGATGACCACTCAAAAACGACAGTTACAGTTATGCAACCTGTTTTTTTTTCTTCTTCATGATCTTTGTGCATCAGGCATTTGACCCTCAACCATTGCAGCCAAGTTGACAGGTGTTCCTGCCTGGAGGGCTATAATATGAATATGAGTTCTCAATTGCCCAATAATTTTGATAGCTACTTTTAATTATATTGTTTACTTTTGAATGTATGTTGGGTAGAGGCATGATTGTTTGATTGGACAGCCATATAAATCTGAAAAATAAATAGATAATCACAACAGTGGTATGGACGAAGTTTTAGTCATGTGAAAAGAGAAGACTTTCCTGCTAATGTAAGTATTCACTCTTAATCTGACATGTTGAGTGAAAAAATATGATTGTGACTAAGTTATGGCTTTATATGAAACAAGTAAGAAAACACCTGATGTAAGAGAAGGAGTTGTAGGTCCAAGAGTGGACTGAAAAGAGGAATCAGCTTAGAATCCCTATGTAGCCACAAGTGGACTAGTCCAAACCACCCTCCCTTGAATTGCGTTGACCCTTACCTAACTCCAAGTAGGTGCTATTAGTTGGGACGATTCCTCTGCATAGGCTTTTTAGCAATTGGATGTGTGGATTCGTGTGTGGATTTGATCTTTCACACCTAACAGTTACAAGAAAGGGTGCTGAAAAAATATTAGATAGATCTGAATATAAGGAGTTCCCTCTCTTGTATATCTCATTGGCCTGACAAGCCAAAATGATTGTAACAAGGAAAGCAGCATCAAAGGTCAGTAGACAGTATGTATCTCCCAGAAGAGCAAACATTTGCTAGTAAGTATGGCTTATAAGACTGAGTGAGAGAACTTCATGCTGAATAGGAGAATACAAATCTAGTATTCTTTTTAGATGAGCGAGGAAATATCAGAAAACGGGAGAGGGCTGGATGATAAAAAGTAGCAAAAGTTGCCAAACACAATGGGACTATAAGACAGTGAAACTCTGGAAAATCTATTGTAAGATTTTAATAAATAAATAGCTCAAAAGCTGTGTGCTTTTATAATTTTATATGTTGCTAAATATCTCTATCTGCTCACAGTCAAGTGAATGGCCTTGATGATATTGCTTAAAAATTGCTTAAAAATTGGAGGAACAAATCAAAACAATACTGCTGTTGATGCCAACCTAACCAAAAAGACACGATTGATACTTTCCAGAAGAATGTTCAAGGAAACATTAAGTAGTAGTGATGTAGGATTTTAATTTTCTCCAACATCTTGCTAGACATAGTCTAGAGGTCCTTTCCCTTCCATGGAAGCCCTATCTTTTCCAGACGACATGGACTTAATTATTAATGGGGGATTACATTCCAGTATACAACTATGGATAACTGACAGCTTGAACCTGTGGGAACTGAAGGATTAAGTTTGAAGCTTCAAAAATTCTTGGGGGGAAAAAAATCAACAAAAAATAAAAATAAAAAGCAGAATTGAGAATAGTGTGCATTGGCCACCTTAGATTTTGTGCTTCCCATCTTCTTTTATTCAAAATAAAAAAATGCAAAATAAAGAAACAAATTTTTTCTTCACTGATGGAGATGGCTGGTCTTTGTTCTTTCTTTTCAGGGCATGTGCAATGGATGTTCAATATAGGCTTGATCATTCCATCTCCTGTAGTATTGCTGAACACCAAAAAGTGAAGCTTCCTTGGTTGTCTTGAAATTCAAAATGTTTCTTTTTCATTTCTGATGAGGAAATGACATACATTTGTTTCCAGAACACTTATTCATTAGCATTTAAGACTTGCTATTTGTTTGTTGGCCATCCATCAGCATGACAGCTCTGGGTAGTTAGCAACTATTAAAAATATAATAACGGATTGAAAAAACATTTGAAGTAAAGAAAACCAATCTCTCTGGAGTTTCACAACTTCACAAGCTCCAGCTAATGATCCCATGCCTGGGAATGCATTTGTCTGTCTCTTTAGGGCTTTCCAAAAGACAGTAGGGCTGGGGCTAACCTAATCTTAGAGGGAATGGTCTTCCCAACAGAAAAAGCCCCTTTTAAGATCCCCCAAGGGGAATACTATACTTTATACTCTTTGGATTCATCAACTGTTATGATTCAATGATATGTGCCTCCTCATGCCCAATTATATTTCTCCTGCCCATGTGATACTGTAGCGGCTGTAATAATTTTTGAATATTTGAAAGCAGAGTTTGATGACTTGTAAACCAACATCTTCCATTACAAATCACTTGTATAGTGGGAGTTGTTTTTCAGGGATTACTTAATGACTCTAGGCTTGGTTTCCCTTTCAAAAGGCTGAGGGTCCTTTCCATCCATTTCAAACTAAGGTACTAATGTTACTTTTCTTTATGAAGTGGACATGGATTCGCAATGACATGGAATAGATACTGCACAATCCAAGCACTCTGCATTCTCTCTCAGGGACAAAACTTTGTGTAAATATTTACCACTTCCCCCAGTAGGGTTCTCAGTATGTGTTGCTCATTTTCACTGTGGAGGAAGTAATATTAGAATGTTATAGATCACCTTGTTTTTGTTTATTTTATTTATTTATTTATTTATTTATTTATTCATTTATTTATTTATTTTATTAAATGGATTTATATGGCTGCCCAATTCACACAGGGTGACTCCAAGGTAATTTGGTGATTACAGTGAAATGGGAATGGACAACTCCAGCTGCGTATTTCTGCCTATATAGAAAATGGTGAATGGATCAGAATCATGCATGGAAAGCAGTGGACATACCAATCTATTTACTAAGGACAACTAATTGTGGTCCATATTTATCAAGCACAAATATGTGAAATATGTGAAACCATAGAAAATAAGATCCACTTGTACCCTTTACTTCATTATGAGAAGAAGTTGTTTGGATTGATCATTCAACTTTTCGAAAGCTGATGGCACTTAGGAGATAGGCCTTAGAAAAGAATGCACTGTTGGCATTGAAGCTGTTTCAAATGAGTGCTATGTCACAGATAGCTTGTTGACCAAAAGCAAGAAATAATAATTTGTTTATATATTTAATTTGTTGCCAAACTCCATCGTGAGTTTGCACTTGTTTTATAAATCTAGAAACATCAATTCAGCCACATATTTTGCGAGTTCTTATTTCTGTCTCCCTAAAATAAATAAAACGAAGTGTTCATTGATTAATGCCATTTGCTACCACATGAGGGAAAAATTAATGTAAACCTTCTACACTAGACGAAATTCATAAAAATGAAAAACTGAGATGAGGTACCCAGGTACTCTTCTGCTAAAGGAAATTTATGGAAATTAACTGAAATGAAACTGAGGGGGCAGGTGGGAACAAATGTGTGCTAGAGGTGACAGTTCTTCACAGCTCTAAAAAGTTCCAGTGTGGGCTCTGCAGAGGCACATCGTCCATGTATGATGCACAGAGACTATGAAGAAGAACCAGAAGTAATTATAAAAACAAATTAAAAACAATTAAATTTGTTTAATTTATATAGGCTGCATTTTTTACGGTACACAGACACTTTTCTTTTAGGATTGATAACCATCCTTTTAAACAGTTTCATATATTCAGTGGTGTTTCACAAGCAGTGCATGCCACCTGAAGACAAACATTAAGGGTGCAGAGAAGTATCCAACCAAAGCCTATATATGCACATACACTTCAAGGAGTCATTAATTTGCACTCTTTCCAATTTCTTTCATCATTTACAAATTCATATTACAAATAAGTAAACATTCTCTCTTTTTAGTAGCTGGCTATAAAGGCTCAATTGCTTTCCTAACTCTACTAGTCCGACTAATTGTTCTTTTTAGCATTTGTCCCCATGGTTGCAGGGCCCAGTTATTTTTGCACCACAATCAGCTAGTTCAGGGTTGTCAAACTTGCGGCCCGCAACCCAGATGCATCACACGCTAGCCACACCCCTATCCAGTTTAGTGAAGGGCGAAAAAAGTCCCGATATGTCACATGACGCCCTGTGACAACTTGAGTTTGACACCCCTGGCCTAATCAAGCTGGATTTTTGTGAAGCCTGATGCTGATTATGGAGAGGAAGTGATTGGCCCAGCTGGTGTCATTGCCTAAGGAAACAGTAAAACCTGGCTTGCCCTGCTCCTAGTCTACCACTTAACCATTACACACCACAATGGTGCTCTTATTCTAATGCATGAGTGCCAAACTTGCCGCGTCATGTTGCCGTCACATGATGTTTTGTAACATTTTTTCCATTTGTGGAGCTGGGGTGGGCATGGCCTGCATGTGACGCATCTGACCCATGGGCCACCAGTTTGACACCCCTGTTCTAGTGCAACTAGACTGCCTCATAATCCTTGGATAATCCAGAGGCTCCAGTTTATTCATATACTTATTGTCAGATAAAATTCTGCTTTCTCAATTTCCTGATGGATTCAGGGAAAAAAGAAACCGTGAGCACGGCTATTATTAATATAAAATGTATGACTTATGTTCCCATGCATTTTTGTGGTTTGTTTGTTTCTTTAATGCATGCGTGATTCAGTCTCAATGGGACCCAGAAATCTTAAAAACGTTTTCAAGAAACAAATTTTGAAAGCTCTCTTCATTTTTATGGAGGATATCTAGGAGCAGAGGAAGCCCATTCAAATAGACACTGCCTACTCTAAATGGAAGGAAGATACCGAAACAAATTTACATGTTTCCTGAACAGCAGGGAAGTAGTAAGTCACTGCATGTCTATGTTGTCACTGGACTCTTTCTCATAACAGACATAACATAGTCCTTTGGAAAAATAAAACAAATTCTGCAAACACTGTATCCTACTTATGCTGTACATTGTGCTGCCCTGCTCCCTGCAAAAGTTCTACAGGTGTTTATTCCAACCTTACAAACGGGTCCTCAGAAAGCACCTCCAATTGCACAGCTTGGATTCTAAGCTCAGCATAGCAAGAGTCATTGGGTAATTGAGTCCAACAAACACATACAAAGTCCTGGAAAGCAGTCCACAATTCAAGTAGGTCAGCACATAAGGCACAGAATTGGACATGTTGCTCCAGCAAAGCTCAAGTCCTCAGGGAGGGATTAAGTAGGCAAAACGGTGCAGTCCTTCATGAGGTGGGTTCCTCATGAGAAACCTAGCTAACCAGCATTGCGCCTGTCTCCTCTCTGCCCTATGTGTCCTTGGATCCTGATGTGGACGCCACCTCCTCCTCATTGCTAATGGGTGGCACCTGCTTCCAGTCCTTGCCTGGAGCCTCCTGGTCAATTTACTGTAGCTGTGGTTTATTTATTAATTTATTTGTCTAACTTGTAGGCTGGCCAACTCCCAAAGGACTCTGGGTAGCTTACAACAGCCAAATAGCAATAAAACAATATGTAAAAATAAAAAAGGCTAACCCCAAGAATTAAAAATTTACAATACAATTAAAATACAATTAAAAATACATTATTTAACTAAAATTCCCATCAACCCAAATATTAGCTTTCCATACAGGGGAAAATCATCGGCCCCATGCCTGTTTACATAGCCAGGTCTTAATGACTCGGTGGAAAACCAGCAGGTCAGGGACAGTCCGGATCCCCGGGGGTAGTTGGTTCCAGAGAGTCGGTGCAGCCACAGAGAAGGGTCCAGATAATCGACTTCCTCCAAAATCCGAAGAAGTAGGAGCACCATCACCTTCTCCAAAGGGGAGGTTGGAGACTGGCTGAAAGTTCTTCAAATCAGCCAGGTCCAGGGAAGGCTTCTTGAGGGGAGGCCTTACAACCGCTTCCTTCAATGTCAGGGGGGAATTATGAAACCAGTGTTTATTCTATTGCCACTATGTAATATAGCCTCTTCTTCATTTTATTTCAGTATTGTAACAATAAAAATGTATTTTAAAATAGAAAAAGGAAAATCTCAAGTAAAAGGGTGTCTTTGAGGGTTTTTTTTTTTTTGCAGAAAATCATGTCTGAGTAAGAGTGAGGGAGAGATGATGCCCTCACTCTCATTCACTAACTGGGGAGACTCTCATTGGCTAACTGTGCTCAAGAGAAGCTAGAAATTATTTCACAAAGGGTTTGTTGTGCTTGGATAAGTTACATTATTAAGGAGCACTTCTGAGGAACTTATATGGATGCGAATCCTATACACTGCATAGCTCAAGAGCTAGATTTATTGTATTGTTAAGGATAGAAAACCAGAAAAATAATTATTGGGATAACAAAGAAATAATGCACTTTTAGGTGAACATGGGTAACATTAAAACTTCCATATGTGTTTAAACAAATGATAAAAATACAAGGAGAAAGTTAGAGCCTAGATTTGAATGAATCAATGAATGAAGAGGTTTTCTTTACTTCAGGGTTCAGCCTTGAAATAGCTACCACAGCCACATCAATCCTTTGTTTTTTCCCTCTTCTCCTTGAACACTAAGCGGTGAGCTCAAAAATTTAAACCTTGCCAAAATGCTTTGAGGTAAGAGCAGAAGAGTACAGGAGGCAGCAAATCAGCACAGAGTGTATAAAGAACTGAAGTGGTAGAATGAGGTCCAAAGTGGACATGTGTAGTTTCTCTTCCACTCCTCTATATACTATTCACAGAGCAGTAGCCAGTAGAAAAAAGGCACATTCTTTCTTTCTTTCTCCAGCTGGCGTCACAGCTCATTAAGGGAAAGCCTGTTTAATGTCTCTCTCCCTCCCCCCTTTTCTTCATGACAATTCACTTGAAGATTTCCAATGGCTGTTGGGAAAACATATACTGTTGATCCACCTGTCCAAAGAAAAGAATGGCCTGCAACATAGCTAAGATGAAGGTAGTAAATACAGTAAAAGAAGCAAAAAATTAACCATGTGAGAAATTTAAAATCCATAACGGAGTAATAACGTTGCCATTTATTTGGGACGAACCCAATAATTACTCAGCTATAAAAAGAAGGTGGATACAAAGTTGTAGACTAGAGAAGCAGTTTACATTTTTATTGCTTATTAAATTATGGCTACACTAATTTCGTAACTAGTTCAGGAGCTATCCCTATTTTAGAGCTGAGAATTTACAGGAAATACTTCAGTGAACAAGAAAAATGAAGTGAATGCCTAATCAAATTGACTACACATGATGGATTAGAATTAGATTGGCATTTAAATGTTTCTAAAATTGTCCCAGAATGATACAGAATGGCAACGGTCAATTTGTACATGTCATGCTGCCTATTAAAGAAGTTGCAATCTGAGGGCACTGATGTGGGAAAAACTAGTATAGTGAAACAGCAGATCCTGTAGTAGTCTGGATCTTCATATCCAGGTCCTACTTCCTGCTTTGGAATAGCAGTGTGATGATTCCTGCTGCCACCATCTTCCAGGGACTGCCTCATTGGATGTTCTCTCTTTTACTGGTGAAAAAAAAAGGACACTTCCAGCCTTCAGTGCCTTTTTGCTAATTAATTGATTAAAAACACTCCCCCCCATGTAAGCTTCTGGCCATATAGCTATGGAAGTCTATGGAAAGAACAAATCCCTAGATTTTCTTTAGCTTAATTATGGCTGTCAGTTATTGCAGAAGAATTAACTTTCCTTTGTCATTGGCCATGAATTTTGTCTATTACTACGTTGTAACATTCAGATGCTTAGGTGAAACCACTATAAGTACAACGAGAAAGTTTCCATGTCAGCCCTTTACAATAGAGCAGGGGGCCTGGTTACTCTTTAACTCAAAAGTTTACTATATTTCCAGTACCAAAAGCTTGAAAACATATTTGGAAAACAATGGGATAGAAATTTAATTGAAAATGTTATGCATGATACTTTTGGATAATCCCAGCCTGCAAACTACAAATAAGTCTCTTCTCTTTTTTAAATAAATAGATGAATAGGGGTATCAATCACATCAATGCAAATCACAATTTTTAAGCTACTGTATTTGAATTATAACAAAAAGAATTTGGACTGATTGAAAGTTTAGGCTCTCAAGATATCCCATTACAACAACATCTAATTTCACAATTTGACTCAGACACGTCAGCTAAGTTTAAAACTCGTGAACTATAATTAATGCAGAAATTCATATTGATGATTCCAAAATTACCAGTTGTTTTAACAAATACTGTTAAACTGAATTGAAATTATTTGCAAGAGCTTTGCAATAAACTAAGTTGAAATATTCCATACTGACAATCCAGTGACATAATTGCAGTATCTCAGTTCTTAGGGAGTGAAATAGAAGTTGGTGCTTGTACTTAGAATCCCAAATTATCTCTTAGTAGGAACAAACAATCCACAGCAAGCTCCCCAGTGTAATTATTGTAGCCACTGGAATCCTCAAGGAAAACCCGATTTTCTTTTAATTTTTAAAATCAGCTTTCAGTAATCAGGGTTTTTTTAATTGTACAAGATGCAGTTCAAAGAGAAAAAGGGTAAAATGCAAAGGCTTAATGCACCAATTTTACCTTAACCCCATTCCCATGTTGTAGGTGCTTAAAAAACTAAAATCCACTAAAAATGCACACACACCTCAAACAGGTAAAATATTGAGACTGCCTCCAACTTTACCAAATGTGTCACATGGAAAATAATAATCCATATGGAAGCATTAGTACAGTCAGCTCCATTCCGCTTTTAAGCTAAAGTAAAGCAAGAACTATTAAACAGATGGATCAATCTTTTATAGATCATCTTTCCATGACAACTGGTAATGCTAAGATTACTGTACTGTACCAACTTTCTTTCTAAAAATCAAAAGTAAGATGTGAAGGTTTCTTTTCTTTAAAGCCATCTGCTTAGTTGCAAGCAACTGGATAAGAATAGTTACAATTTGCAATAGATATCCCTTCTAAATTTGTCTGGTTTTCAGATAAATTTAACCATAACTTTAGCTTTACTCCCCCATATTCTCATCTATAGGAAATTCATACCAAAGGATCTCAATATTACCTACTTTCAATAAAAGTGCTTTATGGCTTCCTGAACAGAAAATTCCTCTGCTGCTCCCACTAGAACAATACATTACTATCTCAACACCAAAAATAGAAAGTGATACAGACATTTAAATCTAGTCATTTCAAGAAAACTACTTCGTGGCATCTTTTCCATGAAGAACAAGTAATGCTGAAAAATCCAACCATTCTACTATTACCTCACAGAAAACCAGAAAAAAACATTCAAATTGTTCTAAAAGGCAACATATACGTGTATGTTTATTACATATTACAATATACACATATTATTAGAAACCAAATAGAAATTGAAGAAGGAAGAAAACTGTTTCTTGTTGGATTTACTTTTAATGACATGGCTATTTCCAGACTTCACAGCTTTGGTTCCTTCCCCTAGCCTTTTTTAAACTACTCATGCGAGGCTATTTAGATTGCATTAGATCAAGGGCATAATGTTACAATGGGGCTTAGCTGAGGTGTGAGGTAATTGCTTTGAGACAAAGAGAAGGTTATAAACTGAAAGCAGAAACCAAGAATTTTCCCCCACTCAAGGATATGCAAGACCCTTTTTTTTATAACAGAATGTTGCTTGTTATCATGAATGATATGCAGAATGAATTTACTTAGCTAGTCTCTTTCTAAGAGTAGTACATTTGTATTTGTTTTTTTAAAAAAACTGAACACTTAGCATGAAACGGCTAAAATAGTGCCTCACCTAAAAAAGCTACTGTCCCAAGTGTACTGATCATTAATGTGCCCTCTTTTACACACCTCTTTTAGCCTACAGACAAGATGTGAGAAGTTCTACTTTTTCCTTCATATTTTTCTATTATCTTTCTCAACTAAAGAGATATATGAGATATAGTTTAAAAAACAAACAAACTACAGCTCTTTCAAAAAAGCATGAAGTAATACTGATGGGAGATTTTAATTATCCTCACACCTCTTGAGGAACAATCTCTATCAAAAGTGCACTTTCTAAGAAACTCCCTGACCTATTATGCTAACAAGTTTTTATTCAGAGAATGGAGAAAAGCACAGAGGAATTAACTATCCTTGAATTGATCAGACTCCAGCCAGCAGAAAATATCAGGTAAATTCTATTGTTTATTATACCCATGGCACTCCTATAATATAAGATAATATTTGATGGAAGTATCCCATGATATTCTGATTAATAAATGCAACTTTAAACTGCATGGCATATCCACTGCAGAGATAAATACAAAACAGATGATCCCAGAATCTTTCCAATTTCTATACTTAGATGCCTCCTGGGTATCTAGTAAAAGTTCTCTTAAGCTTTTAAGCCTACTAGCAACATGTAAACAGGATCAAAGCTATAATATTTTGGAAAATTACATTTCCTAGCATGCAAATGAAGAAAACAAAATGGCAATGTTTTCATTGTGCTGCTGGATTGTCCTGGCTTCCATCTCGTGAGCACAAAAAAGCAACTTTCCAATCTTAACCCAAACACATTCAAAAATTCCTATAAATTTGTTTTCCAGAAGTCCTATTTCTATAGAGTGTATTAATCTTCCTCACATATTCAAACCAGATAAAAGTATTTTCAAATTTGAATAAATCAGTGAGATTATCCACTATAAGCAATAAAATGTAATTATAATCTGAATTTGCATGAATATATTATAGTGTTCACAAATAATCCAGAATCTATTATTTAACTATTTGTTTTAATAATACAGATATCACTGTATTACAAACAATCACTGAAGATCGTTTGCATTATGTAATAAACTAAAGGAAAGATCACAACCATTTGATTATTCCTCTTGAAATTTCAGAGTTCATATTTTGTATCTAACCAGCCCTTACTTAGCTAGCTAGAATTTCCAATTACAGGTAGTCTTCAATTTACAACAGTTCATTTGGTGACCATTTGAAGTTACAACAGCACTGAAAAAGTTACTTATGACCATTTTTCACACTTATGACCATTGCAATAGCAATAGCACTTAGACTTATATATCACTTTACAGTGCTTTACAGCCCTCTCTAAGCAGTTTTACAGAGTCAGCATATTGCCCCCAACAATCTGGGTCCTCATTTTATCCAACTCGGAAGGATTGAAGACTGAGTCAACGTTGAGCCTGATGAGATTTGATTTGCCAAATTGCAGGCAGTTGATAGTCAGCAGAAGTGGCCTGCAATACAGCACACTAACCACTGTGCCACCGAGGCTCTCAGTATCCCCGTGGTTACGTGATTTACATTTGGATGCTTGACAACTGGTTCGTATTTACAATGGGTTGCAGAGTCCTGGGGTCATGTGATCTCCTTTTGCAACCTTCTGACAAGCAAAGTCAATGGGGAAGCCAGATTCACTTAACAACTGTGGTGAGAAAGATTCTAAATTGGGGTAAAACTCACTTAACAAATTTCTCAATTAGCAACGTAAATTCTGGGGTCAATTGTGATTGTAAATTGAGAACTACCTGTATAGAACCACAAGTTACTTCAAACTTAAAAGAGACTGGTATAAAACCAGTGGTGTGCTGGAGTCAGCTTGGATCACCTCATGAGAATCAGTTGATGAACTGTCTGGAATTTTGTGAACAAATGGATTGCAGAGGAGAGTCTCAATGTCTAGTGCACCAATTGCTGCAGCTTGGTGGCAGCAATGTGAATTTATCAGCATAGTACTGTGTAAAACCCACTACCAGCCAGTGTGAAGTTTACAGTATTAGCACTGATTTCTGTTCCTTTATTCAAGTGATATTTTAGGCACGGTACCTAAAGCACGGTACCTAAAGCACGGTACCTAAAACACATGCATCCCACTCAAAAGGTTGAGAGTTCAATCTTTGTTCAATCCTAGACATAAGTTTATCAGGGCACAAAGAGAAAATATCTGCTGTTGAACTCCAGTTCCATTCAATCACCCCAACTCCACTCTGATAAAAAGGGATTAGAGCAGTGGTGGCGAACCTTTTTTTGCCCTGTGTGCCGGAAGTCTGGGCGCCCGTGCGTGCGCGTGCAGCCACATGCCCCTGCACCCCCTCCAGCTGTGTGCACGCGCAGCCTCCCACCACCCCACGCGCTCTCCCGTGCTTGTTCCGAAGTACAGCTGATCGTCGGATCACCTGTGTTTCTGCTTTGGAGATGTGCGCGCATGCGCACGGGGTGGGTGTCATGGAGGGTGG
>JANHGC010004711.1:43565-58790 GCA_027560395.1 Boaedon fuliginosus | reverse complement strand
GCAGGAGCCTTGGGTCTGATCTCTGCCCTCCTACCAACACCGACTGGGTGTGGCCCGAGAGATAGGAGGCGAACCACCGTAAACCAGTGCCGCCCACTCCCAATCCTTCAAGCCGCCCCAGAATGATACCATGGTCAAAGTCGCCGAGAAGAAGCACCAGACAGAGGAAGCTCCCCCCGTCCCGGGCACGCCAGAGATCATCCACTAGCGTGACCAATGCGGTCTTGGTGTTGTTACCGGGCCTGAAATCAGACTGAAGAAGATCCAGATAATCATTTTCCTTTAAGGTATGCAGGAGTTGAAGGGCCACCACCTTTTCAACAACGGCGGAGGTTGGAGACAGGACAAAAGTTGTTCAAAACAGTCGGGTCCAGGGAAGGCTTCTTGAGGAGGGACCTCACCACCGCCTCTTTCAAGACAGGAAGGAAGCATCCCTCACTCAGAGAACTGTTGATTACTGCGTGGAGTCAGCTGCATGTTACTTCTCGGCTAGTTGAAACTAGCCAGGAAGGACATGGGTCCAATAATGGTGGAGCTCATTGCCCCCACGGCCTTGTCCACATCATCAGGGACCACAGGAACAAACTCTTCCAACTTGATGGGACTAAGATTTGCCCCTGTCACCTCAATAGATCCTGTCCAGCTAGAGCCTAGGTCCGTCCAAATCTGAGTGATTTTATCTGACAAAAAACTGAGCAAACTGCTCAGCTCCACCCTGCAAAGGTTTCTCACTCTCCTCCGGTTTAAGGAGAGAGTGAGTCACCCGAAATAGGGCGGCTGAGCGACAGTCCATGGATGCAATAACTGTGGAAAGGTAGGGACGCTTTGCCACTCTTATCACCACTAAATAAATTCCTAATAAAGGCTCTTAATAGTGTTCAATCAGATTCAGATTTACTAGACCTCCAACAGCTTTCTAGACATCTCTTCTGGCGCTTCATCCCTCAGAGCTCCTCGGTAAACCAAGGAGCCCTATGAGATCTGTGTACACAACTCAGTCTAAGGCCTCGGCCACCACACTATTTCAGGCTGCAACCAAGGCCTCAACTGATCTGTGGGCAAGAGAATCAGGAATCTCCCCAAGTTCCCTCTGAAACCCTATTGGGTCCATTAGGCACCTGGGGCAGAACCACCTAGTCGTTTCCGCCTCCCTGCGGCGTGGGGTGGTCGTCAGGAAATCCAATCTTAAAAGGGAGTGATCTGACCATGACAAGGGTTGGATGACTAGATGCCCCAATTCCAGATCACAGCACCATTGCTCTGAGATGAACACTAAATCTCATGTGTGTCCTCCTCTATGAGTCAGGCCCTGAACTACCTGGGTCAGGTCCATGGTTGCCATGGAGGCCATAAACTCCTGGGCCACATCAGAGGTCTCGCCAAGGGATGGAAGGTTGAAATCCCCAAGCACCATCAGCCTGGGGAACTCAACCACCAGCCCAGCTACCACCTTGAACAGGGCTGTTGTCACACAGCTAGGAGGCAGGTACATAAGCAACAAGCCCAATTGAACCCGAGTTCAACTTCAAGAGGAGAGATTCACATCCAACTATCTTTGGATGTGCACCCCCCCCCATGGATATAAATCCTGATGGATAATAACAGGCACCCCTCCACCCCGCCCTGGGGTCACAGCTGATGCAGCACCTGGAACCCAGTGGGACACATCTCAGTGAGGGGGGATACCCTCTCTTGCCCCAACCAGGTCTTGGCGATAGATGCCAGGTCAGCCCTCTCCTGCAGGATTAACTCCCAACCAGAGGGGATTTATTCACCATTGACCTGGCATTGAAAAGCAACAGCTGGAGCCCAGGACCCTGCATTCCTGAGCCAACGGGCCCCTGAGATGAGCCAGAAGGGTCAGAACATGGTACCACAGTTAACTGTCGGACCCACGTTCCCCAAAGATGGCCTACCCCTCAGCTCCCATCATATCTGCCTCAGTGACCACTGAAATTGCCCAGCCCTCACCACCCCCCTGGGGGACCAGCCCATCCCTGACTATCACCTCCCATCGACTCCAGTGGGTAGGAAATTCCCCTCCCCTCAGTCATACAAACACTCACATAATCATCCAAGCTTCTAGCCATACTTAAAGCTTATCTCCCTCCACAGAGCTGGCCAAGAAAGGCTAAAACAGCTAAAAATCTAAAAGGAGTCTGCTCAAAGGAGTCCACTGAGGGCATCTGCCACAATCCACAGTCAATAAATAAGGGGGGAGGGAACAGATGAAAGTTGTTCCATGCCCTGAGAAAGGACTCACTGAGTTCAGTCTCAAGCTTTACGTTTGAATTTCACAAAAAGCCAGATGGTATCTTCAGGGTAGATGCTCATCCCCTCCAGGAGCCCCATCCAGGCCAGAGTCCATGTCCAACTCCCCATCTCCTGTGGTCATACCCAACCCCCCATATGGACACCCAAGGTCTTCCATCAGAGTGCCCCAGGGGCCTCGGGCTGCACAGCCGGACCAACCTCAGTGCCCGCAATCCTAGTTCCAAGGTTCGGCAATCATGGCCTGAGACTGGCCATCATCCTTCTAGCTCCTTCTCTAGCACACACCCCTCTAGCAAGCACGATGAAAGAACCGTGGAGGGGGGGCGGTGACCACCGGAGACCAGCATTCCATAAACCTGGTTACCCGGTCTCCTGATTTTCCAGGTCAATTCATAGTCTCAGGCATCGAACTGCACCACAGGATGCCACGCTCGACACCGGCACCACCCTTGATGTTTTCCAAGCTCAAGACAGCCACCACCCCTCCAAGACTTCTCCAGCAGCTCCAGCAGCTTCAAGGCAGTTCTACAGATGGAGGCACAGCACACAAGCAACAACTCCTCTGTTCCTTCGTCTGCCCCAGCTGGCCTCCTGTCCTGCGCTGGCATCAATGTCTCCGATGTTCCCAAGCTGGCCGCCACCATGCGCCACTGGCCGCCACCCATTCACAAGTCCTCCAGTGGCTCCAGCAGCTCTGAGGGAAAGGCATGACCCAGGAAAGATCTTCCCAAAAATGCCCTGCCCCGCAGCCAACACCCCAGCATGCGCCTCCAGCAGACCCCAGGCTCAATAACCCAGCCTGGGGAGAAGATAAGATAAAAATGCTTTGTAGATAAAATTAGCTAGCGGGCAGCACTGTCTTGCTTCTGCAGCGTGCGCCATCTTGGAAGCTGTTCATAATATGAACACGTGACAGCCAACGTGTTGTTTGTCTACCTCTATGTTGTTTTGAACACAAGTATTCAATTTACACTATGTCATTAAGAGAGATTTTTGATAAAATAGTATATTGTTGATATATGATATCAGAACAAAGGTATTTCAAATCAGTGTTGGAAATGTGAAAGACATGAGGAGACATTTTATCATGTATGGTGCAGGTGTGGTATTCAACCGGTTCATCCCAGTTTGGTGCCTGGCCATGTTCACAACATGGCCATCCCCACCCAATCATATGACCACTAAACCATGCCCACCAAGCTACGCCCACAGAACCAGTAGTAAAAAAATTTGAATCCCACCACTGGTATGGTGGACTTGTGAGAAAGCCAAGAAATTCTGGATACACATTCATATAATGATGCAAAGGATCTTAAAGGTTAATATTGCTAACATAACTTTTTTTTTATTGGGAATGTATGGATAATAAATTAGAAAAGATTTATATTATGTTTTATATTATACAAAAGCTCTTAAATATAAATTCTTAAAAAGATAACAAGTCTCATGAACATTCAGCTCTTTAGAAAAATTGTACTTTGAAAACAGGTGGTAAAATGTCTTATTGGAAAGTTTGGGTGGAAGCCAGGATTATAACTTTAAACCAATTAATGTGTAATTATTGTTTTTTTTAATTGTTCTGACTTCAAATTAAATTTGGTCTTCAAAGTTCCCTCTCAAGCACCTCATTTCTTATATATATTTTGCTATAAAGCAACAAAGAGATTAAAATGTCTTGAAAAATGTCCTGTTGTCTTCCCAAGACGTTTTCATCTCTTTGTCGCTTCATAGCCAAGTCCGTCACTCCATTGCCCAGTGACTGAGAGTCCCGTAGTGTCTCTTGCCTGTTCTTCTCTAAAACTAGATATCTTAGTCAAAGTTGTGTGAGGCCAAGATTGTCAGCTTACTATGCAATTATTGTATAGTTAATGTAGGGAAAAGGCATATATGTAGCTTTGCATTTTGATGGAGTAGAATTTGCTAAATTTTGTTCGTTTCGCCAGGTATGTTATATTCATTTAGGAGAAGCTGCTACTGCTAACATTTAATGCATTCTGTATGCATTGCTGGAAATGTGTTGATTCCCCCTATTAAAGTCTCTATTGGCAAGATGATTAAATTAAGTGCATTATAAAGGCGCACCTAAAAGGTTAATATATAAGCCCATTGCTACCAAGCATAGCAAGCTACCATCCCCGACTGCTGTAAGGAATAGTCATGGTCTTCTCTTCAAATGTTTGATATAGTCTTGCAGAATAAGCACGTGAGTGAATTATATTGATCTTTAAGGATACCCCCATACTATAAATCAGTAGTTAAAATAGTAAATGTCAAGAACTCACATATAGAGCGAATAATGTATTGAAAGCATTATATTACACCTAGTCCTCAGTTAGCTATGGCAATTGAGATAGGAACTGCCATCACTAAATGACATGATCATAAAGCACAACGTCACATGACTATAAACAGCACTCCCGGTCGCCATGAAAAGCAAAGCCCATGCTGTTGGTAAGGAAGGACGTCACATGGTCCCCATTTGCAATCTCCTGCTGGCTTCCCCATTGATTTTGCTTACTGGAATTGGGCAAAGAAGATCCCAAATGGTGACCATTTGATGGTGGGACTCTGCAATGCCATGAGCCAAGTATCAAGTGCCTGAATCATAATCACATGACCATGGAGACATGAAACATCTGTAAAGCCGAGGATGGGTCGTAGGTACTGCTCATTCAAAGCTATTGCAAGTTTGAATGGTTGCTGAACATGTGGAGCACCTGTAACTAGTTATCACACAACTTACAATTTCTCCATCTTCCTCTTCCTCTTTTATTTTTAACTCTCCCTTTTAACTGACATTCCAGCAAAATTCAATATCAATTTCCTTTAACTTTCATTTTTTCTGTCACCCAGTTTTTCCCTAATGACTATTCAACACTAGAAGCGAGCACAACTAATAGTAGGACTATTAAAAGCAGAATACTTGAAATGCATTATTCCAATAGCCGTGAACGTTTGAGAATTTTTTCACACAAAGAAATTGTCCACAAAACTGTAACACTTTTCATACCATCCACATTACTTCCTTTCTGAAATTATTTGTAAATTCACTTCTTTCTTCTCCCTTTTTAGATTTTTTTTTACAATGGTGCTATCCATGTGCAAGCCGTTTACTTGTCAATTAAATGAAGGACATGACATTTTAAATAGTTCATCCTGCTTATCACCCACCAGGCCCTCTCTTCTGCCTTTTGGAAATTTAGATTCCGGAAGGACATTATATGGGTAACTGCATATATGTCAGTATTATCTTAATTTCCAAGAAGTTGGGGGGGGGGGTCCTCAATGGCCCTAAAAGAAAAACAAAGAAAAGTTGAGCAATAGTAGACTCTAGAAGGGCAAAATTGGAAGTTACAGACTTTAAGTTCTGGGAATTGGTTTGTTTTATAATGACCCACACCTCCCTTGGCAGTCATTTTGTGAATAAATCATATCCCACCCCACCCCCAACAGCTGAATGCAAGCATGATTGTTAACATTCTCTTTATTATTATTCTCTCTCTCTCCTCTCTCTACCGTATCTCACTCTCCCCCCTCCTCTCTCTTTCTTTGTACAACATCCTTTCTACAGTAAAATGGTGCTAAGGTTAGCAGCAGATTTTAACATGATCTAAGCCAGGGGTGTCCAACCTTGGCAACTTTAACACTCGTGGACCTCAACTCCCACAATTCCCCAACCAGCCATGCTCTCAACCAGGGCTGTCGAACTCCCAGCCCAGAGGCCGGATGCATCACATGCTAGTCATGCCCACGCACGGTTTAGGAAGCGGAAAAAAGTCCCGATACATGAAGCGCCACCACCCTGATACCGTGAGTTTGACACCCCTGTTCTAATCCTTTCATTTTTTTTTCAAATAATTCAGTTTTGGCAAATGCGGGTTTAGGATATTGGTTTTGCTCTAACATACAAGAAATGTGGAGACAGTAAGTCTTGCCACTTGGCATTCAGTGGGGAAAAGAGAAAGGAATAAATTGCACATTTCATATAGGCTCTCTAAAGATAAGGGTCTGAATGACTAAAGCAGGGGTGTCCAATCTTGACACCTTTAAGCCCTGTGGACCAACTTGCAGAATTCTCCAGCCAGCCATGCTGGCCAGGGAAGCCTGGGAGTTGAAATCCACAAGTCTTAAAGTTGCCAATGTTGACCACCCCTGGCCTAAAGGTTAAGTCCTGGTCTACAATTATCCATCTTTATCTATTTGAAACCGCACAATTATTCAGATTAAAATTGGATCAGGATAAGATGTTTAGGTTTACTCCTTTATCCTCTTACTACTTTCAGGGTAACCTCTTCCATTCATCTCACCACTGAAATCTACTGGGACATTATTCATCATTGATTTCTGAGAGCGTCCCTAGTTTTGAAAATGGCTGATGAGGGACAAGCAATAAGTAGAGGAGCTTCAATGGTGAGTTGCATTTTCCCCTTTCTCAGTATTTGGGATGGGTTTTATTTTGGAGGAAGGGGCAAAAACCTCAGAGGAAAAGATCTTTCGGTACAGTGTTGGAATTTTTGTTTGTTTGCTGCATTTTTTTCACCACAGACCTCTGCCAACTAAGGCAGAAGCTATGTTTCATTGTAATAAAAGATATGATAGCACCCTTTTTCTTAACTGCAATTTTCAAATTGATTTTTCAACAAACCAAGACAACCATTTTGATTAAACTTGGCTTTTCAGCAATTCTGAATGAAAGCACTCCAATTAACTCTCCCCATCTGCTTTTCCATTGATAATTTCTGAATCTGAATAGAAATCAAAATGTTATATTCTGCACCAGTGACGATTTAATCCAAGCTTATTGCCTTACATTCATCTCTTCACTACATACTTTTCCCCCACGGTTCCTCTTTTTTAGAAATGAGAGCATCCTATCCGTTTAAAAAAAAATTGAGCCATGGAATGGAAAAAAGTTTCACCACCAGGACTTGACTGCAGTTCTGGAACAGCTATCCTTGCAGCTCTGGGTTTAAGAATCTTCTTGACTTAAAACTGAACATATAAGGAATTATGAACTGTACTCTTTGAATTGCCACCTGCTACTTTATTAATGTCCTACAGTAGGATGTCCAACCTCGGCAACTTTAAGTTCTTTGGACTATTTTCTTTTAAGAGAAAAAAGAAATATATTCCTGTAGAACTAGAGACTTAAGGTATTTTATGGAGCATTCATATTTGTATCTATTGGCTTGTTGGAGCAAGTTCTTCCATACTGGTGAATTCCCCCTTTTAATATCAAAGTTACTTCCCTGCAGATGACTTATGATTGGTTGATTCTCACTTCCAACAAAGCTCATTGGAGAAGAGCCTCTAAGCCTTCTTAACAAAGATCTTGTCTCAATTCCAAATATAAAAACAATTTTAGAGAAGGGACATTTATCCTCCCAATGTTAATTTGAATCAACTTGATGAAATACAAATGCATTGGCTATTGTGGGCATTAGCACATGGAAAAGGTTCGATTGAGAGATTTCAAAAAAATATTAAAAATGGGGAGAGGGGCAGATAATTCTCAAGGTGGCTCCAAGAGATGCACCGTTGTTCCCAGTTTAACACGGCAACAAGAGAGTAGAGTACAGTGACCTTTTCCTCTACACGTAATGTAACTGGAGCATATACGTATTCGTATGAGTGATTTTGTAACTCGTGACCCAGAAAGTGATGTGACACATGGATAACCAGTTCTTCTTGCAGACAATTCTTTTATCATTTAAAGATTCTTCAATGACTGTATGTGAAATAGGAATGTACAAATGGATTCTTTTTCAGACTTGTAGATTATGTGTTTTATAGGCAGATACATTACTTTATCTTTTAGGATTCTGTTTCTGGAATTTCTAGAGAAAGACAAACAAAAAGCTAAATCGAGAAAAGCTACACTATTATGCCAAATCAATAACAATTTCTTCTTATACTCCACAGTCTGTTAAATGAAGGAATTTAGAACTGTCTAAATTGTAAGTCATTTTAAATGCTTACAAACTCTCATATGGACACAAGGCGCTAGTGGCCGGTTCTTGCGCACATGTACTCACAGAAACTGACTGTGCAGAATGACAGACAGACAGATTTTGTGTGTGTATATAGTTGAATTACACATACATACACATACCTGTACATATTCTTTGTATAAACATACACACACGCACGTGTGTGTGTGTGTGTGTGTGTATTTCACAAGGGACCCTATTGGCTGCCAAATCTTAGTGGCTGACGACTGTTTCAGAGATCAAAGGTAGCAGGTCTCTGAATATCAATGGCTGCTGGACAGGATTACCATCCCTGATGATGCTGTTTTCACCTTCCAAGGGGGGGCGGGATGTATGAGGAGAGGGAATACCAGACTAGAGGGGCTGTTGGGCTGATCAAGCAGGGCCCTTCTTATGTCCTCATGTCACTGGGCTGAAAACCTCTGCCTAGCCTCCTGCACACTCCCCCTTTTCCTTTCCTTCCCAGCTTCGTGTTTTACCTCCTACCAATTTCTCCTCCCTGTATTTAATTGTTCCCCTTTTTAAAAGATCTAACATTAGTCAATAAAAGGATCTCATTAAAAAAAAAACCCTCAAGAGATTGGCATCCATTTTCTGAACGAGTGCTCTGCCCATCTAAGGTGGGCGGCTGGTGCCTGGGAGTCTTAATTTACGCTCTCTGCCTCAATCCTGCATCTGATCACCATCAGTTCCTCCTCCTCCTCCTTGTAAACGGAGGCTGCCGCACAGTTTGCTGAGCTCCTGGCAGGCTGCCTTGTTAGGACTTCATTAACGCCGACTACTGTGAAACAGGAGGTCAGTAGACCTCTGCTGCTGTCAGGCCGCTGCGCTCAGCTGCTAATGGGGTTCATGGCTGCTCAGTGACTCTTCGGAGGCTCTGCAGCGACCAGTTCCCCGAGCAATCATGGCTGGTGAGGATGAGGGAGCGAGGAGGGAATTTGCACAGGAACTGGGGATGGGTGGGTGGGCAGAAGAACTGGCCCATGGCAGCACAGCCTGCCTCAAGCTGATGCCTTGCCTGCATTGGGGGCTACAATGCCTATCGTGCACAATCATGGTTCATGAGAATTATAGAACTGTAGTTCCATGCCTGTGGAAGACCCTCAGCCAGGAGGCAGCTTTCTTAAGGGTTTCTTTCTGAAATAGAAAGCCTTTCCCACCCACCCCAGCCAGGCATTGCATGTTGTTCAGAAAGTCACAAACCCTGTCCTTGCCTTCTGGAAGAACCGCTCAACCCCCATTTCAGGAAACAGCAGGAAACACGGGGGGGGGGGATTCTGTCACCCGGGAAAAGGCCGGTGCGCCGTGTTCAGAGCACATTGCAAAATGCACCTAAATGGTTCGGCTCGAGATTCCCACTCAGCAAAACAACAGCTTGACGGTGAAGCTTGTGTCACAGCAATTCCTTTGAAAATATGCCTAGAATGTTTATTCTTGACGAATGCTTTAAAAAACTCGGCTACAAGTCTAATGTGAATCAGATCAATGGGGGGGGGAGGGGGAGGATTAACATTTATAAAATAGGTTCCTCTCCGCAGTCTTTCTGGGGGGAACATGATACCCTGATTACTTACCTCTGCTCTTTTTGTGTTGTTGTAGCTGCTGCTGAACAGATTGCTGTTGCCTGATGCCAACATCGATATTAACTAGTTGTAATGATTCTTGTTAGAAAGCTCTACAAAGTGGTCCCAAAATTTGTTATGAGGGAGAGGTTTAAATGTATGGCAGCTCTCAGAAAATGGAAAGATTTCAGCATCTTCTCATAGCCAGCAGATGCTGAACGGTGACTTGAGCTCCTACATTATTTCCATTAGGGCTGTGATTTTGCAATGAGTGCTACAAAGTTCCTATATAAGAGCTGGGAAATAAAAATTAAAAAATAAACAATGGTGCAAGAAAGATAAGGCTATGGTACCTCCAGATTTGTGGGGATTTAGGCTTTGTTTTTCAACCAACCGCCATTCAGGAAGTAGAATTTCTAGATCACTACCATTTCCACTTCCCCGATTTTCGAGTAAGAGCGTTGTAGGCCCTCACAGAATCCCTTCAGCAGGTTGAAGGAGTCCCCAAATCGGCCTTGTCTCTCTCCGGCTTTTCTTTTAATTCCATCCTTGCTTGTCAGAATTCAGCCCCTTCAAAGTCTTGTGCAGAAAAGGGAAGTACCAAGTGCTGGAGACTGAGAGCTATTCCCTTTAATGGGAAACAACCCATCCCTTTTTGATATGTTGGGCAATCAAACCAGAAGAAAATAAACTTAAGTCCTGCGCAGGGATGCTAGATTTTGAAAACGTGATGGTTAAACTTTATCTGCAATCTGCCCTGTTCTATAAGCAGGGATGAAAAGGCTAATTGACACTTAATCCTTTTTATCTGGGCATCACAGAGATTAAATCCTAGAGCAGCACTGCAAATCTAGGGATGCCCGAGGAATTTCACCTCCATTTCTCTTTTTACTTTTCAGCATTTATGAACAAGAGAGAGTATAAAACATAGGAAGAAAGGGAGGGAGAAAAGAACTTCTCCTAACTCTGTGGCATGATGTCAGTTCCAGTCAGATCACTACAAAGATTTTATTATTATTACAGGCAGTCCTCCACTTATGACCACAATTGAGTCCATTTCCATTGCTAAGTGAGACAGTTGTTAAGTGAGTTTTGCCCCATTTTACAACCTTTCTTAATAATAATAATAATTTGTTAGATTTATACCTCGCCTCTCTTCACCCAGAAGGGGAACTTGAGGCGGCCACAATTTCTTGCCACAATTTCTGAGGGAATCACTGCAGTTGTTCAGTTAGCAACACAGTTGTAAAGTGAATCTGGCTTTTGCCCCATTGACTTTGGTTGTCAGATGGTTGCAAAAGAGGATCACGCGACCCCGTGACCCTGCAACCGTCACAATTATGAGGCAAGCGTCTGAATTTGGATCACATGACCACGGGGATGCTGCAATAGTTGTATGTCTGAAAAGCACTCATAAGTCATTTTTTTCAGTGCCATTGTAACTTCAAACAGTCACTAAACAAATGGTTGTAAGTCAAGGAGTAACTGTATTGACTGATCAGTTATTTACAAGAAGTGACTGCCAATTTCTTAGAGCGTGACAGGGATCCCCCCAGAAATAGTTGTTCCCTGTTTTACTGGGACGCTTCTAATTACAGTTAAAGGTCTACTGTAACACACCTATTTTTTTAGGCATGTTTCAGGTTCAAGACATAAGGGTTAAATAATGTTTAAGAAATATGTTCCAGACGCATGCATTTTGATACTGCTGCAGGGGTGTTCAAATCATACATTGGACAAGAGTCTGACATTATTCAAAGTGCTAGAAAATGAGATTTATCATGTAAATTAGATTACAAGGACATTCCATTTGATGTGAGTCTACTTGTCCCATTTATTTTAATAGGCTTGCAGTATATTGAATAGAGAATTGACAAGAAAGGCTGAAGTGTAATAGATTAAGGACACATTTCACATTCTCTTCATTCTGGTCACTTGCTATAAGAGAAGAGCGACCAATTAGGTCAGGGGTGTCCAATGTTGCCAACTTGGAGGCCTATGGACTTCAACTCCCAATATTACCCCAGTCAATGATGCTGACAGGGGAACTCTGTCAACTGAAGTTAGCAGGTCTTCAGGTTGCCAAGGCTGGACACTCCTGAATTAGGTGTAGCACTAAACTGATTAAATCCAATCTGACAAACTTGACCTAAAAACCAGATCAGATTTGTTTGGTATTTGGATGAGAGGCTACCACAACTGTAGAATAATCTGAGAAATTTTAAAAGAACAAAGGAGACAATAAGACAAACTACTCTCCTTAGTTGTCCAGAAAATATGCAGATTTTGATTTTACACTTAAGGAAGGTCCTGGATTACCCAAAAGATATTTCACACTTTCCTACTGCTCCATATTCCTTGTTCTGATTTTCTAATATCAGACCTGTAAAAATATTGGATAGCCTCCTCCAAACTTCAGATTAAAAAAAAAAATCTTGGAGAGGGATCTGATAAATCCGATGGTTCCAAGCTACTCAATTACAGATCACAGAGATACACCTTATGTTAATCCAGTGGTGTTTATTATTGCTAATGTGTCAAGAACACATCAAACCAAATTCAACATGTTTATTTTAAATAAGAAAAGTGGGGGAAATGACATCTGGCCTAAAAGCAGGAGGGAGGAAAACATTAAAGAGCCAGCTGGAACAATGTAGCTTTTAAAAGCATCTCTGCATGAGAATCTTCCTTGTTGTATTGCCTTTATGTGGGGCTGTGTTGTTTGCAGAAAGGTGAGGCTACAGGTTGTTCTCTATTTACAAGCATTCGTTTAGTGACCGTTCCAAGTGACAATGGCATTGGAAAAAAGTGACTTATGACCTTTGTTCACACTTACAAACATTGCAGCATCTCCGTGTGGTCATGTGATCAAAATTTGGGCGCTTGGCAACTGGCATGTATTTGTGACTGTTGTACCGTCTTGGGGTCATGTGATTCCAACTTGTAACCTGCCGACAAGCAAAGTCAATGAGAGAAGCTGGAACGACAGTGTAATTCACTGAACAATTGCAACAATTTGCTTAACAACTGTGGCAAAAAAGGTTGTAAAACAGGACCCCAGTGTGACGTCAGCGAGTGGATGGCCCCCTTCCTTGTTACCCACGAGTGCTTTAATATTTTTTACTCCAAGAATACCTTTGGATTCCACATATATCCCAGAGACTTTGCCTGTAAATCTGAAAGTAACTATTCCATGGGATGAGAGCAGCATTTCCCAACCTTGACAGTTTTAAGGTAGGTGGACTTCAACTCCCAGAATTCTCCGCCCAGCATGCTGCTGGGAAAAGCTTGGAGTTGAAGTCTGCCCATCTCTGATGCTGAGGTTGAGAAACTGGATTAGCGAATGTGTCATGCAGCAACTTCCTCAGTCCCCAGCCAGATGTCCTAGCAAATCTTTGGGTATCAAGTAAGGAGAACTGCATGTCAGAGGAGAGCAGCACAACCGTTATAGTCATGCATAGAACACAAAGAAAGTGAGATGTACTCCTTTTCCCTTTGTAAGTGTGTTCCCACGCATTTTTGCAGTCCTTGGCAAGCACCATTCTTACTAGTAATTTTTGGATTGCTACTTGTGTGCCCTGTTGTGTATCTGATATGGACCAAATACCTTAGAGTCATAGCTACCGTTTGTCCCCTGCCCCCCAAGTCATATGTTTTCAGCTTCATAATCTAAGAGTAAAAGGAGGTTCCTAAATCCTCAGTCGCCCTTGTGTACCCTATGTTTGTAAAACAGACAGAAAGAACAGAGATGGGAGGGCCATCTGGATGAGTACAGTTTGGGTCTTTGGAGCATATGAACAGATGCATTGACTGCTAACGTGGAGAGAAGGGAACATCAATAACATCGGCTGCCTGTGTGTGTGTGTGTGTGTGTGTTTTCAAATATGCCTCCTGATGTTCCAGCAGTTCCCTCTTAAGTGGATGGCATTGTTTCTTCTTTTCTTGTAAAAGGTTCAGAGGGGGCTCAATTGATTTGCACCCACGCAGGGTCATTCATACGTCCCCAACAAGTCCCTGACATGCCAAAGAGGCACAATGCAAGCTGGGAACACAGAGCCCTCCCCTGCACATTCTGTGCTCAAGTACACTCTACCTTCTTGTGAGTCACGAAAGAAAATAATAAACGAATTTCCATCCTGAAAATGACTTGTTCACCCTAATCTTAGCTCCTTTTTGGATAAAGAAGAGTTCCCAAAGGTGGGTGACAAAGCCCAGTTGAGAAGTAGTGTCAATGTTTTATCAGTGCATAAATCAAGAGGTCCTCCCTCTCGAATATGGATCAGGAGCAGAATTAGCTGGTACCGGCATTTGGGAAATAAAAAAATATAAAAGTTCCCCAGCTGTTTTCTTTGGGATCACTAATTGTGATAGTAAAACTATTATTATTTGTGTGGAAAATTGCAATCTTTGATTGACTGATTCATTAAACTCTGCTTCAATTAACCAAAAAGGACCTCTGCCACTAACTCAGGCAATATTTATTTTAAAACTTGAGTTATTTTAAATCATCCATACTGGCCCTGATGGGACAGCAGTGACTTACCTTTGTTCTCAGGTTTCTTGGAAATCCAGAAGAACACACGGATGATTTTCAGCAGCACTGAGAAAAGAAGATTTTTCAGAAAAACCTAATGAGGACTAGATCTGCCCTTATGTGTGGGAGTGGGGGTGTGAAGAAATGGCCCCTCTAATCTTTCTGCTCTTTTAACAAAGACAGCAGATCTTCTTCTACTGCCCTCACAAACCACCAGGGCCACCCCCTGGCTGGACTCCCAAAAGTGCACTGGCAACTCCTATGCATTTTATCATTAGCAAGTTATGTGTATTGTGTGTTATTATTACTTTCAGAAACTGCCGATTGCTCAGTCCTGCATGCAGTCCTTTACTTTATTCCTTTACTTGTAATTTAGGCTGAATGTTTACTCTTTGTACTTGAGAGCTGAACATGTAACTTTGTTCAACTTTGCTGAACATGTGCTGGTTTACATACTTCTACTACCATGTTTCTCCGACAATAAGACCTAGTGTTATTTTCTTTTAGTCTTGAAAATAAGTACTTGGGCTTATTTTCGAGGAAGGTCTTACTTTTTTTGAGGGAGGAGAACAACGCACCGTCGGACTCAGAAGCCAGGGATCCTGCAGGCATCCAGGGCACATAAAGGCTGCAAAAATCCTCAGGCTTATTTTTAAGGTGGGTTAATATTAGGCCCACCGCCAAAAAATTAGGGTTGGGCTTATTATTGGGGTGGGACATGTTTTCTGAGAAACAGGGTATATTGTGTTTTTTTTAAAAAGGCATTCTTAAAAGAATAGAATATGGCCAAATTTTTCTCTAGTTGGGGAAGAAAAGATGATAAATTAGATAGATAGAGAGATAGATAGATAGATAGATAGATAGA